>PVKC010005901.1:0-32204 GCA_004027635.1 Crocidura indochinensis | reverse complement strand
TCTGTATCTGTCTCCTCTGACTAACTCAATCCACATGATACCATCAGTTCTGCCCAATTAGTGGCAATTGTGGGTTTTTTTTATGCTGAGTAGTATTCCACTGCCTAGATATGCTATAAATCCTTTATGCAATCATCTACTCTTGGATACTTCAATTATTTTAGAATTAAGCTATTGTGAATAGTGCTACAATGAACATGGAAAAACAAATATCTATGTAATCAAGACAGTGTGATACTGGAATAGAAACATATTTTCAGGCCAATGAAACAGTATTGAAATTGTTGAGACAGATCTTCCTTTATAAGCTCAGTAAATCTTTGACGAAGAAGCTAAGAGTATAAAGCAAAGCCAAATAGTGTTAAGACAATTGGTCGGTTACATATTTAAAAATGAACTCAGACCTCTATATCAAACTATAAATAAAAGTCAAGTTAAAATAAATTAAGAACATTAATAGCAGACCTGAATCCATAAATCATATTAAGGGCCAGAGGAGGGCAAGAGCAATAGTATAGCAGTAGGGAATTTGCCTTGCACACGGCCAACCTAGGACAGACCGAAGTTCAATCCTCAGCATCCCATATTGCCCATTGAGTCTTCCAGGAGTGATTTCTGAGTGCAGAACCAGGAGAAACCACTTAGCACTGTTCAGGTGTGGCCCCAAAATAAAAAAAATAAAATAAAAATAAATAAAAACCAAAAAATAAAAAAGATCAGAGAGATATTACAGTGAGTTAGATTCTTGCCTTGCACAGAACTGACTCAGTTTTTATCACTGGCACCTCATGTAACCCCTGAGCCCAGAAGTAGTGATCCCTAAGCACAGTGCCAGAAGTTAGAATTACAAAAACAAAACTAAAAAGCTCTGAGTACAGCTTGGTATAGGCCCCTCAAAAATAGATAAATATAGTTTATATTAAGGAGAATATAGACAGAAACTTTCCTAACATTGAATCTATAAGCATCCTTAATGAGTCTGTGTCTGGTCAAATAAAAGAAAAGATAGGAATACATAAAATTAAGTTTCTGTATTTCAAAAGCTATGATGACATGTATGGATTGAAAGAAAATGTCTGTCCACTACTCATCTGACAAAGGGTTAATACCCAAGAAATAGAAATTAAAACCTTAAGAAAAACTGGGAGAAGAAATGAACAGAAACTTCTTCAAAGAATACATAAAAATGGATAATAAGTAAATGAAGGAATTTTCTGCATCAGGAATATACAACTCAAAGCAATGAGATATCATCTCATATCAGTAAGATTGGCACACACAACAAAATAATCAGTGTTGGTGTAGATATGGAAAAATAGAAATCCTTATCTACTAATTTTGTGAGTGTTGAATGACTCAATACTTTTTGAAACTATATAGACATTTCTCAAAAAACTTAGAATTACAAACAACAACAACAACCTTGCCATACCAGCCCTCCTTTCTTTTTTTTCTTTCCTTTCTTTTCTTTTTCTTCTTTTCCATCTCATGGTTATTGTTTGGTTGTTGTATTTGTTGCTGTGGTGCTTTTTTGTAGTTGCTGGTTTGGGGCTTTGGTTTGATTTTTGTTTCTTTTTTTTGTTTTGTTTATTTTGGTTTATTGTAGGTTTTTGTTTTTTGTATTTTGGGAGTTTTGTTATGTCTTTCTTTTTTCCCTTTCTTCTTTTTTAATTTGATATTTATAACCTCTAGACAGATTCCTCCTGGTTTTTTGTCTGTTTGTTTTCTTTTTTTTTTTCAAATACAACCACATAACTTGAATCATCTTGCTCTGCCTCATAAATTGAGGGTAAGGAAATGGATGGTACTAAAACCAAGCAGTTGTATGAACATTGAGTAGAAATAAAAAAAAGAATCAGATTTAACCACCAAACCCAAAGTCAATGACAACAGAATCAATAGCTAATCTTCAACAAGCTATACACAGAGGGGACCAGTTATACTAGCAGTCCTGGGGGCCAACCAAGGAAGGAGATGCTGGGAACTGGGGCAGAGAGAGGACAATACTGATGGTGGAAATACCCCTGATTCAATGTCACTATGTGCCTCAAATTTTACTGTGAAAGATTTGTAATTCACATTGGTCACAATAAAAATTATTTTAAAAAAAATGAGAATTGAGCTTTCAAGGTCCAGAGAAATAATACAGCAAGTAGGGTGATTTCCTTGCATGCAGCTGACTCAGGTACAACCCCCAGCACTACAAGTAGTTGACTCCTGAGTATTGCGCTTTCATATATCCCAGTTTATCCACTTTTAGATCTCTATACCAAAGAAACAGAAATTCTATGTCTTACTTTAGAATAATTTGTATGCCATTTTATGCATTTATTTCCTGCTATTTATACATGTTTAACATTAGAAACCACCCTAGTAGTTTCTACTAAGTCACTACTTTATAGGATCACTCATTGCTCTGACTAGTAGTGCTGGATGTATGAACATGAAATGCCAGGGATTGAACTCAGGGCTTTGTGCATGCTAGGCATGTACTATACTACTTGAGCTATCACCCCAACACTCAGAGAGTTCTCTTAAAGGCTAAAAGCATTGATATATATTTATCTTTGTCCTAATGAAGCATGATAAACCATCCCCAGGTAATATCTATGACATAGAAGTTAATACAATTTCGAATGAGGAAGGATAACCTGAGACAGGCATCCAAAGTATCATGTCTTTCAATAGGAGAACAAGAACTGTGACATTGCACTTAAATCACACTGCATAAAATGCGAAAATAACTCTTCTCAATAAAATTTCTTAAAGAAATACCTGTAACCTGTGTACAAACCCCAGCTGATCTATGAAGCCAACTTTCTACAACCCCTGGGAAATGTCAGGACAGACCTATCACAGTGCAGGGCTCCTTCGCATGTGTGAATTGGGAATTCCTTTGTTGTTCAAAATTGTTGCTCAAAATTCTTTCGTTGTCCAAAATTCTGAATTTTGAAGGTACTAGATCAATGAGGTATATTTAGCTAAACCAACAGACCAATGATCTGAAAAAGTTAAAAGGTCATCCAAAATAATATCAGCTTGAGGCTTGGGGATACCTCCATAAGTGGGATGAGGATAAATTGTAGAGATCTGTTTTCTTCTCAAGCTAAAATTGGATATTTTTATCACCGATGACAATAATGTGAACTCAGATCCAGAGCAGCTTAGTGAGATAGTAGGGCACAAAGAAGTTTGTATGCAAGAGAGAAATCATCCCAAAAAGTTAAAAGTTACATATACTCAATAAGTTCTTTTATGAAGAACACATTAAATAAAACTCAAAGTTTTCACAATGACTTCACTGTTCTATGTCTTTGAACACTTTCACTGACCCCTCTCTCTCCCTCCACTGTTGCTCTCCATCACAAAGTTCAAAGTTCCTTTAAGTTACTGTTTTTGTCAAATTATTCTCAGCTATCTGCATGGCTTGCTTCCTGACTGAATTTTAGTCTCATGCCAAATATTAGCTTATCTGTGAACATTTTCTCACCATATGATTCCAAGAGCACTGTCATTCATTCTCCTCTGCTTCCCAATTTCCCTTCATAGCACTTAGCATCACCATTTATATCAATATGAGTATAGATACTTTCAAATTTTTCTTATGCTTATTCAGTAATTTATCTACAGCATTTGGCATGTACTTTAGTAACAATTTTATGGGGAGTAGAATGTGCTTAACCATGTCCCAGTAGGAGCGTCATAATAATGAATTGCTCTGGGCAAGAAAGTAGGAAAAACCTGAATTCAAAAACCTACAGTCAAGTATCTAATTTTCAAGGTTAAAAAATTCCTTCAAGTCCTTGTATTTCTAAGATTTGGGTGCTTAACCCACTTGGATCAATGTTTGCACCTGCCCTCTCTGTATAAAGGAGTGTTTCCTCTATACCAGAAGAATTGGTTGGCACTTAGGAATGGTACTCTAGCCTTATCATGGTGCCAACATGCTATTATTGTTTTGCATTGATTGATGATTCAGCCCTCCTGCTTGTACACTTTATCATCTACTTTAACAATCATCTTCTACTCAGAGGTCAAGGAACATGCGGAAGCATCATTTTCTTTTGTATAGCTTTGGCCCTGGAAGCTTAGATCCTCGCATGCCCCCTCTAACTCCATCTCGTCAAGATCAGAAGCTCTCATGGAGCCTCTCAGTTGTCCCTCTGATGAGCAATTCTATATTGTTTAATCAAATTTCTCTTGCAATGTGGACCATAAGGCTTTTATGCAGAAGTTACGTATGTCAAACTCGCTGTTATCTTCTAAGGAATACTTGCCAAGGATGTCCATAAGTCCAAGAATCAAAACAGAATGTCAATTTTATGCCAAAAGCAAAATAAAAATCTATATTTATTATGAATAAATAGCACCTCTCTCTCTCACATACACACACAATAGTTGCAGAAACTAGTTTAAGGAACTGTCTCTGATATGATAACCTTTAGAGTAGAGGTATCTAGCTGATAATTCTGTGAGAAAGGGGAGTCACAATAATAAACACCAACAACAATGAAATAAAAATAGCCAAATTGTTAGCTTAAGCTATTTCCATAACATTTATTATTAGTCTGCATGGTAGGCTGATTCACTGCTTCCCTCAACTTACCTAGTTGAGGTAACTGACCCAAAGCAGGTCAATTTTATCAACAACAAAAACTGAGAATATGAAACATAATTATTGTGTTCATGTGGAGATAGAAATCTGACAAGAATAGAAGAGGGGAAGATAATGTGAAAAGAGTGGGGAGGGGAAGAAGAGTAATGGTTCTCAAGCCAAGGGAAGTAGATAGCAGAGAAAAGATAGAAGAGACAAGGAACACACCTAGCGAATCATCCTGTTGACACTTTGGCAGACTTTTGACTTCTAGAGCCAAAATTGTTTTCTGTTGCCGAAGAAAACAATTGTTGGAATTGTTGTCTGTTGCTGAAGCTAATAAGTTAGTGAGGATTCATTAGAGGAAGTGAGAGCCTGGAACTCAGAGGCTCAACAATGCCTATAGCACAATGAATGGTTTTCATCATAAAGTTAGTAAATGTTGGCTTCTCGCTTGCATGCTCTAGTCTAAGCCATCTCCTTTTTTACACTTAATTTGTACATCTGCCTTTAAACTTTTTTTTCATTTGTAAGACATAACAAAGGAGCACAGGCTTTGTAACCTTAACCCCCCACCAATACTCAGCTAAGAAAACTATTTTTTTTAGCAGTTGAGGTAGTTTCTCTCAGTTTTACCAACTGAAAAACAGGGATGAAATCACAAATGTGGTAACATATTTATATAAAGCAAGGGAGATCAATATTGATCCTTTTAGCTTGTAATGTATCTCCATTTACCTTATAAATTCAGCTTTTCTTCTTTATTAAAATTAATGAAAAAGTAATAATTTTTTGTGTTTGTTTTGTGTGTGTGTGTGTGTGTGTGCTTTGTTTTGCTTTTAATCTTGGGACCATGATTATTGTTTGGTTGTTGTCTTTATTGCTGTGGTGCTTTTCAGGATTTTTTTTTGTATTCTTGTTGTTTTTCTTCCTTTTTCCCTTACTTCTCTTAAATTGATATATATAGCCTCTAGAAGGACTCCTCCTGGTTTGTTTGGTTTTTTTTTTTTTTTGCTTGTTTGATTTTTTGCCCCCCCTTTTTTTCTTTCTTTTTAACAGAATCACATAACTTGAACCATCTTGTTCTGCTTTACAAATTGAGAGAGAAATAATGAAGGATACGAAGATCAAAATATTACTGTGAAAGATTTGTAATACATTGTAGTCAAAATAAAAATTATTTAAAAAATAGCAATAAGTGGTGCTGATCATTAAGTATGGTACTTTGAACTATAGATACTGACCACAGAGAGTAGTGGAAATGAATTAAATGAATCTACTATTTCTTCTTAGGACTCAGAACACATCCAAGATCTGGAGTCCAAGTCCAACTTTTAAAGATATATTATCTTAGAGTATGGTCCCAAACACACACACACACACACACACACACACACACACACACACACACACACACACACACACAGAGAGAGAGAGAGAGAGTACTCTTTTTGAGCTAGTTCCTAGCTGAAATAAAAAAAAAAACAGAATTATGGAGCTAGTAAGATAGCTGAAGTAGTAGAGCACATGAGTTTGATCCCCAGTACCACACAGTTTCCTGACCACCACTAGTGGTGCCTATTTTAAAAAAAAATCACAATAATCCAACAAAAAGCAAAAATCACCTAATGATATCAATCTCCAATGCAGTGCCTTTCTATGGAATTTTCACCAGCAATTCTACGAGTGAATGGTATACACCTGCAGGTGATTTCAGAACATAGACCCAAATGAGATGTGTTCTGACTGTACTGTTCTGTCTGGTCAACCTCCTCCATACCACTGCACACAGGTGTACAAGTCCTGTCCTTTCATCACTGAATCAACACACAATGTTTCCATAGGCACCAAAGTCTACTCACTCACTGGTTTCCAGCGAACCCAATTCTAGAACAATGATTCTGCTTAACGCTTATTTTCATTACAAATTTTTCATGCTTCATGAAAGCCACAAAAAAAAACCCCATAAAATTTCACGAAGAAAGTAGTAAAATCTTATGGCACTCAACCAATAGACAGTAACTACTCCATGTTATTAGCAAATCCCATCCAAGCAATGCACATATAGATCCCTGGTCTTTCTATAGTACCTCCCACTTCAAAGTTACTTATAATATTATGGCAGAACTGAGTGTGTTAAACTATGCCTATATCCAGTAACTTCTTGGGAGGTGATAAAACAGACAAGCACTTCCATCACAGTCATAACACAGACAAAGTCTTGTCATACCACTGGAAAAAAAATCTAAAATCTACCCTAACCACCTTAAAACTCTCAAGGAAAAAAAGAAAAACTTCTTTGGCTTCTTGAAATATCTCTCTGTATTTAATTTTACTGAAAACAATGCTGCCAGACTCGCTGTGCCTGCAGACTTCTCATTACCTCTAGTAGTTTACATTGCATCTCTTTTGAACTCTGAATTCCCATACAGAATTGAGTGTGGTATGGCAAATTAGAGAATCATAGAATGAGAGTTGGAAAAGGCCTTTCAGATCAGATGGTTACCTTCTGCTGATTCTAGTTATATCTCTGCGGTTTATTCCTAAGTGCTTTGTTCAAACTGGTTTTAGTCAGCAATACATCCCTAGGGAAGGAATAAAAGAACAAGTGTCTCTTGCTGTCCATTTCTTTGGCCAATCCAACCCAAGAGAGGGAAGCTTAGAGCCACCAGGAAGGAAAAGATGAGTCAGAGGATATGAGGATTGAAAAAGAGTTTAGAATTCATGCAGTCAAAAACCAGATTTTACAAATAAAGTGAAGTTTAGAGTTAAATGCGCAACCATGGACAGATTACATGAAATGCATGACAAGGCAGGAGGGTCTGGTGAGTCAAAGGCATTCAATGACTTTGGGTTACATTTCCTTCATCAGATTATTTTCCACCTTCTATAAATTTGTTGCATACGCATTAAATTGTGGCATGGGAACAAACATATCTGGAGTGAAACTTCTCATTTATTTGTTTTCATCTCCCCTAGAGTGCCAAGATCAGGTTGGTGCAGCAAGATCACATGATGTTGAATTAAGTACTCTCAAATCAGTATGTTCTGAAATCAAAGAGATAGGACAACAAATAGAGTGCTTGCCTTGCACATAGACAACTTGGGTTTGATCCCCAGCAGTCCTATAGTTCCCCAAACCTGCTAGGAGGAAACCCTGAGCACAGCTGGATATGGAGTGAGAAAAAAGAAACAACAAACAAAAAACAAAATAGTTTTTCTTCATCTCACACAGCTTACTAGTTCATATCCATGTGTCTCTCTGACCCCTTCTTCCAGAACTAGGAACAATGCATATACATTACAAGAAGATGTGTTTGGAAAGAGCAGATCTTTATGTACACCTCAGATGAACTGGACTGACATGGGGGGTGTAGCAGGAAAAAACTGAAAAATGATCATAGATTTTAAAAGAGGAGAGAACCCAGGCCTCCAATTTAGGTTTAGAATATTGACCTTTGGAGATATCATCCCACCTTCAAGCTTTTAGACTCTGATATAAAAAGTGCTTTATTTCCAAATGCACATAAGGTTTCAACTAGTTGAATCCCTTAAACGTCAAAGACTCTCAAGTAGATCCCCATAGTCTCTCACCCTAATAAATCAAAAATATCCAAATATGGTTCCAACCATAGGTCTGAGGAAAGAGTTGTCCCCCCAAATTTCTCCCAAATGCACCTCTTGATCTAGCTTAAAGACTTCAAAAGTTATCCTCTAATACACTTTTTAAAACCTCATTTAACATAGTCTAAAGTGGAATTAGTTCTGTGAGTTAGTTTGGCAGAGAGATGAAATCACATCAAATCCATATTCATTATAGACATCCCGTCTGTCATCCGAGAGGATGAATGGGCATTCTAGTGTGGGAGGAAGGGTACTTCCACCAAAAACCTCCAGGGGTTATGGAGAGCTGTCTTCTGCTTCCTGCTTCACCTCTTTTTAATTGATTCATCCCCAAACACTGGGCAGAGAGACTCATCTATTCCAGCTAAAATCCTTTCATGCTTAATATCCGCCTGTTCCCACTCTTCTCACAAGCCAGTTATACTTAAACAGGACTTTGAAGACATTTTATAATTTGCAATTGTTTCTTTTAAGAGTAGCTGATTTAAAACTAAACATGGTGTAGAAAAATTAGTAAATGCAGAGAAGCAAAACAAAAATCTCCACCACCTAGAGAGAACTGTCGTAAATAACTGGGAAGTAAGCTTTAAAGCCTTTATTCTCCATCTTGGTCTCTAGAGCAATAGGAATGAGGATAGTTCAAGAATAACTTTATTTCAAAGGCTCTTCTGACAGTCAGCAGTGACTTCCTGGTTTTAACTTCATGCTTCAATCCTCAGCATAACAAAACAAAGCAAAGGTGTATGGGGAAAACTTAGGAAGTAATATTGTGCCTTTTTTAAGCACAACATCCTTCATTCTTGAGATTGAATTAAAAGGATAGGATTGATCTCATGTGTTCAGGTTTCCAATCATTATAAAAATAGTTGTTTTTATTGAACACTTACAATGTGAGAAAGCATTTGCCTCACTGGGATGATGACATCTTCGAGCCTTTTCAGGGTATGCAGGTAAAGTTCCAACAATGGGCAAACATGAGGAAAATCCTTGACGTGCAGCATTTTCCCATCTTCTCTGATAATTAATAAATGCCAATAATATAAAGCTACAACCTAATGATCAATGACTTTTTAGATCTATGGCTTTTTAAAGTCTAAACTTAAAAGGACTGACTCTACCAAGTGTTTGGGAGAATATGGAGCAATTGTAACTCTCATGCCATGCTAATGGAAAGGTAAAATGATATAATCACCTTGGAAAAGTTTGGCACTTTCTTAAAATGCTAAAGTAGGGTCCAGAGAAATAGCTCACAGAGCTAGAGCATATATTTGGTGTGTGTGTGAGGTCATGAGTTCAATCTTCAGACTGCATGCAAAGTCTTCACACCCATTAACAATTAAATAACCTCCCACAATTTAACCCCTCCCAAGAAAAATAAAAGTGTATGGCTATGCAAAGACTCATACCTAAATACTCATCACTGAATTTGCTTGTTGGAGTTATAAAAATTAAAACAACCTAAATATTAATCAATATGATATTCATACAATAGACTAGTAAGCAATAAAAAGGTATCAACTGCATACATTCATGCACACTGTGGTTGAATTTCTGAATAATTTTGCTTAGCAAAAAGAAAGTCAGGCCAAAAATGCATATTGTATGATTCCATTTAGATAAAATGTAAAAAAATACAAAATTGCCTATGTTAACCAAAAAAACCCAGAAGTTAATATTAGGAGGAATTGGGAAAGGCATAAAGGCTAAGTATGATATGGCCTCAAGGAAAGATTTTGAAGTGATGAATACGCATATCACTTTGGTTATGGTGATTGTGTTTCAGGGGTATATACATATAGGTTAAAACTTGATACATTTACACATTAAATACATAATATATGTTGCCAGCATTAAAACAGAAGAGGAAAAAATGATGACAAAATATAAGAATAGTCTCTTTCCTCAGAACATTTCCCTCAGAGAATTTTCAACAGAAATTCTATAATCAAGATTCACTGTGATAAAGGTTGGAGAAATAGCAGGCAGTGTGGTTGACTTGAACAAGGCTACCATAAATTCAGTATCCCATACCCTATATGATTCCCTTATAGAATAATAGCAACATCTCAAGTGATATCTTAGTGCAGAGTCAGGAGTAAGCCCATGATGCTCCTTGTAAATAATCAATCAAAAGTAGCTCTAAATTTTCTATAAAATGAGGGCTATAGGATGGTATTAGTGATGAAATGGTACCAGGTTTATATGGTAACTAATCTTGAAACTGAGTTTATATGGTAAAGTTCTGGGTTATTTTAATATTATATCTGGATGGTTTATGGATGCCAAGGGAAGCTAATGCCCCCATGCCTCACCTTTAGGGGCGAATGCTGCAGCTACATCTTCTGAAAATACACATGTAAGCAAGCTTAAGCATTCCTTTAAGATTTGGTTTCATATAATCCACACCCAGAGTCAGCCCACTGGGGCTGTCCCCTCTTTTCTTGCCCCCTAACATCTGTACTTCCTGCTCGCTAGTATCTTGATAAGGAACCTGTTCTCAACTATCTCTCAATGACTATTTATGCCTGGAAAATGTGAATTGATTCTCTCAGTACTAACAGCATTTTTTTTTCACTCCGAGGATGTACATTCTCAAAAGAATTTATTTCCATAGGGACATTTCAAACTCTAGGAGGCTTCTGAGACCTGCCTCACCATCACATGGACCATTGCCAACAATCACCCATCATTTTCTTTAATTAGAGGCAGGAGACATTGGCTAGTTTACTAGAGACCTGCTGGTAGAGGAAGGTGATCAGACTTCCCTTCCTTCAAACTACCACTTAGGAAAGAATGGGGGGGGGGGAGAAAGTCTTAGAGCCTTATCAGAAAACTCAGCCATGCTGATCATCAGTCAAGTGCCATCTGGTCAGCACCAAGCTAAGAAGTTGGAATGTGAGATGAGGAAGTCAGATCTATATGAAGACTATATTTTAGGAAAACTATATTCCAGAGAATCCCAGTTGGCCTAGGAATCTTCCTTTAAAGAAATCCTTCTCAGGACTGGGGAGATAGTGGGTAGGGTATGTGCCTTGTATATGGCTAAGCTGGGTTCAAGCACCAACATCCCATATGGTCCCCCAAGTCCACTCAGAATGATTCCTGAATGCCAAGAACTTGACTCAGAGCCCCGCTTCTACCGTATTATTTTGTTCTTGTTTTGGGCACTCAGGATTAAACCCAGGGCCTCAAATAGCAAGGCAAGTATTTAACAACAGCTCCCCTAACAACCTGCCAAACAAATACATATTTTAAAATAATACTTGTAAGTTTTGCAAGTCATTATCTCTGAAGGCAAACTCCCAGGGCTATCTGAGTCCACATCAGATCTCAGTGAGAGACTCCCAAGCAACAATGATATTCCTATGATTTGGAAAACAGGACCAATTTATCTCCTTTGAAGCAACAGTAGAATCATTAACACAAACTACCTCACTGACATAAAACTTAGCACTAGTTTTCAACTAAATGCTTCCAGCAACAGAGCTTATATCTTAAAACAAGTTCTAATTATTAGGAGGTTTTTCCTTCTAGGTGTAGCTGTGAAAAAAGAATGAGGAAATTCACTATGTGCTGACATGCAAAAAAAAAGTCCAAGATATGCTATCAAATGAAAAAAGGATAACAAGTGTGAAACAAAGAGTGCAATGTGCCAACTTAGAGATTTTGCCTGTTTATTTGTTTGGAGGGAATACCCGTGGCAGTAATCATAACTTACTCCTGACTCTACATTCAGAGATCACTCCTAGTGGTGATCCAGGAGCCATATAGGATGTCAAGGATTGAATCCCAATCAGTCACATGCATAACAAGCTCCCTGCGCACTGTCCTATCTCTCAGGCTCCAGAGATTATTTTTAATTAAAAGATAATAATTGATAATCATAGAATAGGTTCAAAGAGGCAAATCAAGCCAAACCAAACCAAACCAGAGAAATTGAGAAACTTGATTAAGATCACACAGCAAGAAGAACGAAATCTAAGCATAAGTAGTATGTCTAGAGAGACTGAATACAAGAATCATGCTAAACTGGCCTTGATGTATTTGCTTTTCTATTTATGTTCTTTTTATTTGTTGGTTGCTCATTCATTTGGTTGACTGGCCAGATGTATTTTGAAACATGTGTCTATACTATACACTAAAGTACATTTGTCTCTGGTTGCTGTGAAGAAGCCATATTGTAAACAGGGAAATATGATGGGGAAAAAGAACAAAAGTGTTACAATTTCTTCATTAACTTGAGAAAAACACCCTGCTTTTCTAAAAGTTTTTGCTTTGGGCCCAAGTTGGTTCTCTGAGGAGCTACTAAGATCTGATAAATGGGTATTTCCCAGGACTGGAAAAGAAGTTTGCACTTCTCCCCACTGAACTAGATGTCCTTGTTTCCCATTCTTTCACCACATAGGTTAGACTTCCCCAAAGGGACTCAGGGTATTACTGTCTTTTTAAAAGGAGCCCCTGAGATAACCCTGCTTTCCAGCACCAAAGATGGCCAATGTAATCATCACCTCCCTTGTTTTGAGAACAATTTCTACAAATGCAGGCTCTGTTTATACTTGCGTTAGGGAACTCATCATGTCTCCACTGCACTGAACTAAAACATCCAGCATGTGTTCCCATGTGTGTCTGCTGACTCAGCTCTTTCCCCTTCCTAATTGGTTCCCTTGTTTTCCAAAACCAATGTTGGGATGTTAAATCCGTTTCCATTAAACTTGATTTTGTTAGTTTATCTTCTTTGATCCGTTGGTTCAGCCTGTCTCCATTGAGTCCTAACTCAGTGTCTCAAATTCCCTCCCAGTCTCCTAAAAGACAGGTTTCCATATGGCAGATACGGAAAAATTTTTGAGAGGGAACTTGCCTACAAACTCAGTAACTATTGATGCAGATGTTAGGGGAGGACTGTATCTCAGGCTCTTGACCTCTACATCATGTCCATTCCCACAGAACCTTGCAGCAAAATGTAGATCCCTGGCTGGAGACAGACATCCAAGATCTAGTTTTAGAATCTTTGATAGGAAGCTGGGAGCAAGTTCAGGAAGGGAGTTTGTGTTGCTGAGAAGAGAAGGCTGTCATGTGCA
Organism: Crocidura indochinensis; assembly: GCA_004027635.1. Classification (NCBI taxonomy): domain Eukaryota; kingdom Metazoa; phylum Chordata; class Mammalia; order Eulipotyphla; family Soricidae; genus Crocidura; species Crocidura indochinensis. The sequence goes on along the minus strand of PVKC010005901.1, from coordinate 18,908 downwards.
TGGCACATGCTCCAAGTTGGCTGGTGATTACAGCAGCTTAAAACATCATGTTCTAGATTAGCTGCTTGGGCTTTTCTGAAGCCTGTGCCGAAATCAGAGATGCCGTGGGGATGACATCTTCCTTATCTGTGAAGTGATATGATGTGAAGTTATTCAACAAGCAATCCCCAGAGACCAAGAGCCAAGGAAGCAATCCAGGAATTCTGCTCTCCCACCAGATGTGCAGTTTGAAGAACACATTCATCCTGCACATGTCGTCTCTCTTAAGAGGTGAGATCAGGCAGCTTCTTCAAAGATGAGTCAAGAGTGGGGGTTGGGTGATAATGGAACTACCTATTTTTAAACTGGTAGCATGTCTGATTGAGTATAATAGGTGAAACAGAAAAATCTCCTGGAAATTTTCATCTGGAGTCATGAAGAGTCCAGCACAGATGACAGGAAAACAGAGGGACCACAATGATCAGGCCCACCCAGGAACTTTACCTATGGGGAGAGCCATAAAGATGCCAGTAGCTAAGAGTCAGTCTTCAAACACTAAAATACATTTGGAAAGAGAAATAAAAATATCTGACCCATGTCAGGTCCTCTCTGAAGTACATTTCAGATGTGAAACGATATCCAGATATTCTGCTCAATGTCTAAAAGTCTCAGATGCTGTCTGGAACTTGGACTTTGAGGGAAGTGGGAAAACTTATAATGAAAGCTTAGCAACTTAGATCTCAAGGTTGTCTCACCAAACCTGACCCTGCTTTTTAGGGGATAGAATATTAGGTATCCACATATACCTCTGTTTCCTCCTTGGAATAATGTATCTTCATATCCCCTTTCTGGGGTGACTGTGGGGAAGATAAGAACAGAATAAGAGATTAATCATCTCCACATTGCCTACTTATCTGATTTCCTATAAATAGACGTGATAACATCAGGAAATTCTTCTCAATTATTTCAATAATGGACACAAAACAAATAGGAGATTTCATTACTGCTAAAATGATGAAATTCATGAAACTGCTTTGTGGGAGTACATTTCCTGAACTCTAGGAGCACACTTTCTTTCTGAACAATATAAATATCTTTGTTTTGGTAAAACACTAAACGGAAAGGTCCAGAAAAGTCAGCATCATAAGAAATGAAATCCCTAGAAAAACAACAGAGCCTCTAAAACCTGCCCTTCTGACCCCTAACCAAAAGCAGGTTGGTGCGGGAAGATATTTCAAGTATGCCTCGTTGTGAACTGGGTGCAGCTGGCACCCTTAACGGATCAAACTGGTTCCAAGAGTGAGTCATGCTGATTATACCCTTGGGACATCATTCATAAATATTTTCTATCCCCAAAGACTTCCAAAACACAGAGGAGTCATGGCAAAAGACACACGGATCTATACATGTAAGCAAGGTCTCTAACAATTGGGCCATTGTTCATAGCAAAAGAACCAGGCACACCCATTATCTAAGATAAAAAGAAAATTCAAAAAGCAACCAAAATGCAATGTATCTCACCCAACAGGAAAGGCGACAGTTGGGTTAGAACCCCAACTCCATTTTTATTGAACGTCCTCTCTGAAAGCACTTGAGCACACATAATACTTGCTTCAGGCCAGCCTTCCCTCCCTAAAGGAGAAAGACTTTCGAGCCCAAGACCCCAAACCACCTGTCCCCTTTCTTGTCTTTCCTCCTGCTCTGTCCTCAATAGCCTGTTTGATCAACATTCTTCTTTCCTATATAAATTGAGAATACTCTATTTTTTCATCAAAAATCTAACTTTAGATGAATTCATTTCAATAGACAGGACATATGCAGGCTTTCCGAAGAAGAGGCACATAGCCCCTGTGATATTCTCACCCTAAGAAAAGTTACTACTTCAGAGGACCTCCTGCCTCTGGCCCTTAATTACTGCCCAAAAAAGAAGTTCTTAAAGAGATGAGCCTATGCAGTGGCTCTTGGTCCCATGGTGCATCTTATCCCCCCATGATGCCTTTCTCTATAAAAGAACTTGGAATCCTCAACTGGACTATATAAGATAAGTAATAGTATGAAATTGGGTCCTTCTCGAAGAACCTTCAGTCAGTGGAGTCATGGTTGAGAGTTTTAAACTGTCGCCATCGCCATGATGTCCTTCGTGGCACTCAGAAGTTTCTGCTCACACCCAAGGCTTAGAGACAAGCATAAACTCTGTCTCGCATCACTGCTCTTGTCCCTGGCCTTTCAGGAATTACAAATTAACATCGGGTCAGAGAACACCAGGGCCACATACACACATCCTAAAAGAGCATTGTTCTTTTAGGACAATAATACCTCTCCTGCAAAGAGAGGTAGAATAATTGAGAGAAACAGAGAGACAAAGACAAAAGTGAGAGGCAGGAGAAGGAAAGAGGGAAGAAGAGAGATTGCTACAGATTCATCAGGTCTCAAAGAGATCTCCTTAGACTAGGCCAATCCAAACCACTAATTTTTGTTTCAGTGGTAATTGGTCAATTCTATTTCGATGTTCATTGTGAGTCTACTTTGATTCTACACTCTAGAAGAAATTTTCCAATTAAATTTCTTAATTTATGGCATACTTTTTGAGGGCATCCTATAATTTGACTTCTCTGTTTATCACTAAGTTTCCATTTTCTTTTTTTTTTTTTTTTTTTGGTTTTTGGGTCACACCTGGAAGTGCTCAGGGGTTACTCCTGGCTCCATGCTCAGAAATTGCTCCTGGCAGGCACGGGGGACCATATGGGACACCGGGATTCGAACCGATGACCTTTTGCATGAAAGGCAAATGCCTTACCTCCATGCTATCTCCCTGGCCCCATAAGTTTCCATTTTCAAGGATGCTTTTGCCATATGGAAGATGTGTGTGTAATTTTGTCAGAAATTCATACCTTCAAAGGACCAGTTTTTGACTATGCTGTTCCTCTGGGCTCCTGGTTCCTTTAATTTCTGCTTGTTTTTCTTTTTCCTTTAACTTCCTTTACCTTTACTCTTGCATTTCTCAACTTCCTAAGGTAGACACTGAAATCACTAATGTAAAGAAGTGTTTGTGGGGTTTTTTTTAAATTAATTTTATACTGAAAATACACTCTCTATAGCAGTGGTCCTCAAACTATGGCCTGTGGGCCACATATTGTATTTGTTCCCGTTTTGTTTCTTCACATCAAAATAAGATGTGCATAGGAATTTGTTCGTAATTTTTGTTTTTACTATATCTGGCCCTCCAATGGTCTGAGGGACAGTGAACTGAGCCCCTATTTAAAAAGTTTGAGGACCCCTGCTCTATAGTAAGATCACAGGATCACAATAAATGTTCCTTGGACCATTTTACTTAATAGAATATGGAACAGGAGACACAGTGTGGTAGCAGGCAAGGTACTTCCTAGTAAGAAAAGGGTTATTCGACATTTTTAGTTTGATTTTATTATTATTACTACTATTTTGAGATTAAGGACTGAATCCAAGGTCTCATATATGCCCTTGCCCATTCAAATACATTCCTGGTTCTAATATTTCATTTTTTTAAAGACATTGAATCTCAGATAAAGTAGGAGTCTTTCATTTTAACTATTTTGGGGGGTACCAACCATATCATACAGAGATCAGGTCTTTGCTTAGAAGTGATTCCTGGCAGTGCTGAAAAGGACCATATGTGGTACCCTGGGGAGAGTAACCTGGTCATTCACTTGCAAACCAAGAGCCTTATCTACTCTAGGGTCTCTCTGACTCCTGGAGAGAGTGGTTTGAATAAACAGAAGATCAGCATCAATGTATTAGAAAGTCAAACTGGAATTTAGTTACTTCTCTATCTCTTCTGCAAGTCTTAGAAAATCAACGGCTAAGTCTTTAAATATTAACATGCCTTCCACAATATTATATTAACTAGCACACTCTGCTTCAGTTTCTTTACCTGTTATCTGTAGATATGATCTTCTTTTGACAGTCTCAGATTCCAGTCTTTTCTAGAAAAAGAGAGCTTCATTTAAGGTGAGATGTGTGTGTATCTTAATTATTTTGATGGATATTATTAAAAATTGTCCTTGCTGATGGTGGAATCGGTTGAGTTTTATCTGATCCTGTGATCTCAGTTTTTATCTATCAGAATGAGGACCAAACTTTTTTACTAAATGATCTTTAGTTTTCAAATCGTGCTAGCAAATGCTACCAGTCTTTATAAAATTCAATGGAGGCGAAAATAAGCAATGCCTGGCTTTGATATCTTTTTAGATGGAAGAACCAAAGAAATGTACTCATTTATTTGAGCCTATGCCAAAAATTTAATTGGCATTTTCTTTCTTTACTTTGGTTTTCTTTGTTTGTATTGAGGCCACACCTGGCAACACGCAGAGGTTACTCCTGGCTTTGAGCTCAGAAATCACTCCTGGCAGGCTCAGGACCATATGGAATGCCAGAGTTCGAACCCAGGTCTGCAGAGTGGTAGGCAACCACCCACCTGCCGTGCTATCAGCCAGCCCTTATTGAGATTTTCTGTACCATACATCTGGGAAGATTTTTAATTACAGAGGTATTCATATTTTCTATTCTTTTCTTACACTATTTTGGTAATGTTTCTATGAACTTACAAATTCTGAGAATTTATCCATTTTATCTAAGGTGTCTCATCAGTTCACATAAAGTTTTATTTTTTATGATATCTTTATTTAAGCATTATGATTACAGGCACGTTTGTAGTTGGGTTTTCATTATTTAAAAAAAAAGCATCCCTTTTACCAGTGCAACGTTCCAAACACCATCTCCCTCCTCCCCACCCCTTGCCTGTATTCAAGACAGGCATTTCATTTCTTTCACTCACTACCATTATCATGGTAGTTGTCAATATAGTTATTTCTCTAACTGAACTCACCACTCTTTGTGGTAAACTTCATACCATTGGCAGGGTCTTCCAAGCCCTCATCTCTATTGTCTCTGTGTATTATTACAATAATGTATTTTACTTTTTTGAAAATCCATAGATGAGTGAGACTATTCTGTCTCTCTTCCTCTGACTTATTTCACTCAGCATAATAGTTTCAATGTCCATCCATGTATAGGAAAATTTTATAACTTCATTTTTCCTAATGGCTGCATAGTATTCCATTGTGTATATGTACTACAGTTTGTTTAGTCACTCATTTGTTGTTAGGCATCTGGTTTGTTTCCAGATTTTGGCTACTGTAAATAGTGCTGCAATGAGTATAGGTGTGCAAAAGATAGTTTTGTATTGTGTTTTTATGTTCTTAGGATATATCCCTAAGCTGGATATATATCTAGCTGGCATACCTGAATCATATGGGAGCACAATTTCCAGTTTTTTGAGGAATCTCCATATTTTGTTTCATAAAGGCTGGACTAGAAGGCATTCCCACCAGCAGTGAATAGAGTTCTTTTCTCCCCACATCCCCACTAGCACTAGTTGTCCTTGATTTTTTGTTTTTTTATTTTTTGGGGGGGTGGTGTGATGTGTGCCGGTCTCATTGGCATGAGAGACATATCAACAATGGTACATTGAGAGAGGTACCAACAATGGTACATCATTGTTGTTTTGATTTGCATCTCCCTGATGATTAGTGACATGGAGCATTTCTCATTTGCCTTTTGGCCATTTGTATTTCTTCTTTGAGGAAGAATCTGTTCATTTCTTCTCCCCATTTGTTGATGGGATTAGATGCTTTTTTCTTATTAAATTCTCTCAGTATATTGTATAACTTAGATATTAGCCTCTTATCTGATGGGTAGTGGGTAAATAGTTTCTTCCACTCAGTGGGTGGCTCTTGTATCCTTGTCACTATTTCCTTTGAGATACAGAAGCTTCTCAGTTTAATATAGTCCTATTTGTTTATCTCTGCTTCCAATTGTTTGGACAGTGACGTTTACTCCTTAAAGATGCCTTTAGTCTCAATGTCGTGGAGTGTTTTACCTATGTGTTCTTCTATAAAGCTTATGGTTCTGGGTCTGAAATCAATAGATTCATTTAGCAAAGTGGCAGACTACAAAATAACATGCAAAAATCAATGGTCTTCTTATACACAAATAATGATAGAGAAAAAATGGACATTTAAAAAACAATCCCATTCACATTAGTGCCACACAAACTCAAATACCTTGGAGTCAACTTAACTAAAAAGATGAAGGCCCTATAAAAAGAAAACTACAAAACATGGAGCACATGATACAGAAAACTGAATACTCCAACAATGTTGGAACAGAACCTTTAGAACCTTAAAGACTCTATCCTAGGCCTTGTCCTAGGACTTGTGCAAATACCAAGATTGCTTGCTACAGTGGCCTGATTTTCTCATCCACAACCGAGAGGAAAGGTTCTTGACACTACAAAAAAAAAAAAATCCTGGGATATGGCAATGAGAAGGTATGGAGCCAGTGGTTGTTCCCATGACAATATGCTTCAAGAGTGGAGAAACCCTGAATCTCTTAGGCCATGGAAATTTCCTTTCTTCCCCAATACTTACTGTTCCTATACCCCCAAAAAGGTGGGGTAACACCAAACCCTGCCACTCCAGCACTTTTTCTGGTTTTGGCTTTTGTTTGTTTTTTTATATTATTTTCCTTCTCTTTTTTCTTCCACTTTTTTCTTTTTCACTCTTGTGGATATTGTTCGGTGATTTTTCTTTTGATTTTTTTTTAATAGTTGATACCAAATTTCTTTTCCTTAACCTTTTTATCTCCAACAGAATAGCATAACTTGAATCATTCAGTCTCATAAATTGAGGAGGAGAAATGATGATACCAGGACCAGTCATATGAACATGTAGTGGGAATAAAAAATGACCAGAATGGAACACCAAACCCAAAGTCAATGACAGAATAGATACCCAATCTACAACTAGCTGTAAAGTGGAGACCAGTTACACTAGTATTCTGGGGGGTAAAGGAGGGAGATATGGGAGACATGTTGGGAACAGGAGTGGAGGGAGGACAACATTGGTGGTGAGAATGCCCTTCATTTTTGTCACTATGTACCATAAATAATTCTGTGTAATGAACTTCAGTTACAATAAAAATTACAAAAAAGAAAAAGAAAATAAAGAAATAAAAGAAAACACTAGGAAATGGAGACACATACCCTGTTTATGGATTGGGAAGATTAACATTATTAAAATGGCCATACTCTCTAAAGCATTGTACAAATTTAATGCAATTTCTCTAAGAATACCCATGACACTCTTCAAAGAAATGGATCAAACACTCCTGACATTCATTTGGAACAATAAACACCCTCAAATAGCTAAAGCAACCCTTAGGAAAAAGAAGATGGGAGGCATCACTTTTCCCAATTTTAAATTCTATTACAAAGCAATAGTCATTAAATAGCATGGTATTGGAATAAAGAAAGGATCTCAGATCAACAGACTAGACTTGAGTATACAGAGAATGTACCCAGGAGAAACAATCAATTAATCTTTGATAAAGAGATAAGAAATGCAAAATGGAACAAGGAAAGTCTCTTCAACAAGTGATGCCTATATAGTGACATGCAAAAAAGACAACTCACTCGGACCTCATTCTAACATCATGTACATAGGTCAAATACAATTGGATTAATGACCTTTATATTAGCATAAGTTTTATAAATGTTTTGTTTGGGGGGGTCACTCCCGGTGACGCTCAGGGGTTACTCCTGGTTATGCACTCAGAAATCGCTTCTGGCTTTGGGGACCATATGGACGATGGGGAATTGAACAGCGGTCCATCCTAGGCTAGTGCTTGCAAGGCAGATAAATGCCTTATCTCTAGTGCCACCGCTCTGGCCCCAACATGGTCAGAGTTTACTTCTGACTCTGTTCCCAATGACCATTTCCAGCAAGGTTTGGAGAGTCATATGCAATGCCAAAGGCTGAGCCCAAGTCTGCTGCATACAATGCAAGCACCTTTATACCTGTACTATATTTTTGGCCCAATATTGCATTGCTTAAGTTAAGTGTATGCCTAAGTATTTTCTTATTTTTTATTCTATCATGAATGGAATTATTTATTACTGTCACCTTTCTTTGTAATTAAATTGACTTTCTGCATTGCATTGTAACTGCAATCTTACTGGACCTTATTAACTCTTTGTTAGTTCTAAAAATTTTTCTATGGATTTCTTAAGATTTTCAATATGTAAGATTATGTCATCTGCAGAAATAGTTCCATTTCTTTTTTTTCCAGTTTTAATTTTTTTCTTGCCTAATAGACCTGACTAAAAATTCCAGATGTAATAAAAAATAAGATTATATTGTCTTGCCCTGCCTTTAGGAATAAAGAAAGCGTCTAGTCATTCTACAATAAATTTGAATTTAGCTTAGGTTCTATATACATATATATATACATATATGTCTCTTATCACTGGGAGATTATACAATAATATAGCTGCTTTGGAATATCCATACCTCTTCAAAATCTTAAAGCTGGACTCACTCTCTAAGTCACCAATTTCATTTCAATACTCGAACATTCCAATATCACATAAACACTTGTATATGAATGTGTGGCAGTATTATTTATGATACCCCAAAAGTAGAACTATACAAAATATCTGTCAACTAATGAATGAATAAACAAAATGTAGTATATCCATATACAGTATTATTCTGTTGCAATAATGGAAATCAAGAGGCTGGGGCTGGGATTCAAGTGATATAGCACAAGACTATCATTTATATCCAATCTCCTGCACCACATGACCTTTGTACGAGCACTGCTAGGTGTGACCCCTGCAATAAAAATTCCTTTTAAAAAGGACTCAAATGCTGATTCGTACTACAATGAAAATAAACTTTATAAATTTGGCTAATACTAAAAATTGTCATATAAATTGTATGGCAGTGGAGCTTGAGCAATGATAAGGCACTTACCTTGCACATAGGTCAAACTGGGTTCAATCTTGGTACACAATGGTCTCCCAAGCCCCACCAGGAATGACCCCTGAGTCAAGAGCCAGGAGTAAGCCTTCAAAACCAGTGGGTGTGGCCCAAAATTATACAAAAAATTTATGACTATGTTTATGTAAGGTGTTCAAAATAGATAATAGAGAGCAGAAATTACATAATTATTTGCAAATAAATGCATGAAGAGGACAGAGTGACTGACAATGAATATGATATATTTATCTTTAGAATTATGAAAATGTCCCAAAATTAGTGATGACTGTTGCAGAATTCTGTGAATGTGCTAAAAAACATTGCTGAGCAGTACACTCTAAAATGATGGATATTCTGTATATTTGAAGAATGTTTTAATAATACTAATGACTATTCTTCTAAGCTTTTTAGCTGCATCATATAAATTTTGATGTTATGATTGTTTTCCTTTAGTTAAAAAATACTTTCTGTTCTTCCTTGTTAATTTTTGCTTGACCTGCTGGTTGTTTAGACTTGTGTTGTTTGATTTCCAAATATTTAGAGATTATTAGCATTTATTTCTGTTTTTAATTTCTAAAATAACATGATTGTGCTAAGAAAAATATTTTGTACTATTTAAATGTTTTTAAATTTATTGACACTTTGCTTTATGGCCTAGCATATGGTCTGTAGTGGATAATGTTCTATGTATGATTAAAAAGAAAGTGTATTCTACTGATGTTTAGTGGAATGTTCTACAGATGTGACTTACTTCAAGCTGGTTGACAATGTTCTTCAAGATGTCTTATATTCTTGCCAATTTTCTGTCCAATTATCTATTAATACTAGAGCAGAATATTAAGACCTCAACTATTTTTGTGGAATGATCAATTTTTTTTTCTCAATTCCATCAGTGTAGGCTTCATACATTTGGAGACCTGTTCTTTGCTAACATTTATTTTTCTTAAGTTTCTTACAATACATTTAAGAGAGAGAGTCTGGGGTGGAGCATTTTTAATACAATTGCTTTATTTTATTTAAGCACTGTGGAAGAAGTTAAGTCATTTTTTATGTTGCTTGGTTTTTCTATAACACCAACAACATTTTTGGCTTAAAGTGTATTTTGTCCAACATTAATAGAGTTCTCTTACTATCATTGCATGGTATATCTTTGCCCATTCTTTTTATGTTCAATTTATTTTGCCTTTGAACCTAAAGTTTGTCCTTGTAAAATGCACAAAGTTTGATCTTGATTCATTCCAATATTTAAATCTCTGGTTAGAGTATTAAATCTATTTGCCTTTAATGTGCTTTTTAAGCTTTTTAATTTATCTATTTTCCTTCACAATTTTCTTTGAGTCAAATTGATATTTTATTAATTCCTTTGTGGCTTAAAATTCTTATTTTAAAGTTATTTTCTTAGTGGATATTCTAGGGAGTTAAGTTTATTTTTTATCACACCCACTTTGGATTTATTAAAATTCCTGATTTTTGTGCTATTGTTTTAAATAAATTACATATTTATGTGTTATAATACTAAAGTTAACTTTATATAGTTTTCTTGTAAATATGATGTAAGGAGAAAAAACATTAGCCTTATATATTTACCTAAATAGTTATCTTTCCCAGCATTTTTTATTTTTTCATGAGGGTTAAGAATAATGGTATAATCACTTATAAGTTCAAAGGGCTTTCTTAAATATTTCTTACAAGATCAGTAAACCTTCATACTAACAATGAACTTTCTTCATGTTTGCTTACCTGAAAGAGTATTTCATTTACCTTCAATTATGAAAAGCAGTATTATTGTTTATAGTTTTTTGGGTTGACTACATTTTTAAAGCTTTAAATGTACTTTCTGTTACATTCTGTCAAAAATTCATTTTTATATACCTACAATGTTTTGACATTTTAATCAGTTGAAGTTCTGTGATTTATAATATTATTAATGATGGTTTCCCATGTACATAATTCTATCTTAATCACATTTTCGTTCCTGTGTACATAATGCGTTATTTTCTCTTGTGGTTTTTAAGTTTTTCTCTGAGTCTTTCTATAGTAGGACTATAATATACATCTAATTCATTTTTATATGAAGAGTTTATTGAGCTTCTATGTTTAACTTAATATTTTAAATCAAAATTTTGAACTTTTCAGACATGATTACCTTATATAATTGTTTTCCTTCTGATCCCTGATTTCAGGGACCCAAAATATTTAGATATCTTAGACTTGGTCCATTTGTTGCCATGCTATTTTTCCCATTATTTAAAATGAATGCTTTTTATTACATATCTTCAAATTTTATTTTTTCTACTGTTATCTCAAGTCTGTTTTTAGTTCTAATGACTTTTCATTTCACTTACTGTACTTTTAAATTCCAGAATTTCAACTTAATTTTTATATATTTCATCTCTATTGATATTCTCTATTTTATGTCATCATCATCATTTTTCCCTTAATTTCTTAAACATGGTTTCTTTTAGTACTTTAAACATGTTTTTAATATCTGCTTTGAAGTCTTTTTCTGCTAAGTCAAAAACCTGGATTTTCTCAAAGACAGCATATTTTGACTGCTTTAATTTTTTTCTGTGTAGGGGTCATATTTTCCTGTTTCTTCACATCTTATAATTTTTGTTGAAAACTGAACATTTCATTAATACATTTAATATATTGTAAGAACTTTGGATTATGATTTCCCTTCCCCACATTCTATTATTGCTGCTTTGCTTGTGTGCTTGCTTAATGATTTCCTAGGATGAAACCTATGGATTCATTTCCCTATAGAAATAGGCTACTGATGTATCTGCCAGGGATACTAATCTCTCTGTGGCTCCAGTTTTAATATATATGTTGCTTAAGTGAATACTCCTATTTTCATCTTTTTTATTTTTAGAAACCATGGGTTTTTTTTAATTAGTCCTGGAGCCTGAGGCCTGCCACTGCCAACCCAGTATTTCTGAGAGAGGAAGAGAGAGAAAGAGAGAGAGATTCACTGGTCAGATCACAGGTGGGGTGAGGGACGGAGGCCTGGGTTCAATAGAGAAAGAGAGAGGGATACAAAGCAGGCAACATCTTGCCAATGCTTTATCTCTGACCCGACATGGACTGGCGCTGCTCTCTGGTCACTATACTGTCACCCAAAGTTCCAAGTTTTATACCTGGCATGACAGGGCGTGTCCAAGTCCAAGAACCATACATCAACAGATTTCCACTTTTTATGTTATGTAAAAAATAATATGGAATATATGCAGATTTATCCTCAGCCTTTGGTGTAGTTCATTTCAACTTTTTCGAGCTAACATTCGAAATCTCAAATTTTGCCAGAGGTGTATGGATTATTATTCTTAATTGTGTACATATGCTTATATTTCTCTGCAGCCTTGCCAAGCTTGAAGGATGCTATGGTTGTCCTTTTTGGTGTGGCTCCAATTGCTACATTACTTCCTTGGAACTCCCTCTTCACTGCTGGCATGTCTGCCTGTTTATACTTTTACCCAATTATAATTGTGATACTATGGATAATGCAATGTTAGATTTTACAGATCTTTGAGTTTGTTTTTTTGTTTTTGTTTGGTCACACCCAATGGTGCTCAGTGTTTACTCCTGACTTTGCACTCAAGAAATTACTCTTGGTATTGCACAGAGAATCATATGGAATGCCAAGGACTGAACTCAGTTCAGCAAGTCAAGCTTCAACTATCTCTCTGATTCCTGGATTTTACAGATCTCTGGCCACCAAAGTGATTTCTGTTTCTTGACGGGGGGAGGGGGGTTACTTCTACATTTAACTCCAAAATGATTAAGTTTTATTCAGCTCCTTTCCTTATCTGATGTAGATTCACTCTGTTTTAAGCAAATTTTATACTGAATAAATACTTTTGATTTTGATTTATTTTTAAATAATTTATGTATATGGATGGAATTAAAGGATATGCTGAATGAAGTAAGTCAAAAAAAGAAACAAATGCTGATTTGTCTCATATGATCTCTCTCATATGTGAGATTTAAAAATACAGCAAGGTAACAACAAAGGTCCAAAGACAATATAATGGAAGAACTGATTCATACAATTCAGTTAGACTATAATGCACTTAGATGTAACTCTTTTTTATTTATTTTTATTTTTTAATAATATTTTATTTAAACATCTTGATTACAAACATGATTATGGTTGTGTTTCAGTCATGTAGAGATCACCCCGCCCCCATCACCAGTAGTGCAGCATTCCCATCACCAATGTCCCAAATATCCCTCCTCTCCACCCCATCAGGCTTTCTATTTCCCTCATATATTCTCTTTGTTAGGATAGTTCTCAATGTAGTTATTTTTCTAACTAAACTCATAACTCTTTGTGGTGAGCTTCATGTAGTGAGGTGGAACTTCTGGCCCTCCTTTCTTTTGTCTTTGAAAATTATTACAAGAGTTTCTTTCATTTTTCTTAAAACCCATAGATGAGTGAGACCATTCTCTCTCTCTCTCTGACTTATTTCATTCAGCATAATAGATTCCATGTACATCCATGTATAGGAAAATTTCATGACTTCTTCTCTCCTGACAGCTGCATAGTATTCCATTGTGTATATGTACCACAGTTTTTTTAGCCATTCATCTGTTGAGGGGCATCTTGGTTGTTTCCAGAGTCTTGCTATGGTAAATAGTGCTACAATGAATATAAGTGTAAGGAAGGGATTTTTGTATTGTATTTTTGTGTTCCTAGGGTATACTACTAGGAGTGGTATAGCTGGATCATATGGGAACTCAATTTCCATTTTGTGGAGGAATCTCCTTATCTCTTTCCATAAAGGTTGGACTAGATGGCATTCCCACCAGAAGTGGATAAGGTAACTATTTTTTTGTTATTCAGTTTAGTGGGAGTATAGGAGGAATATGTATCCTTGAGGTGGGGAGAGGATGGGTACACAAGTGATGAGTGTGATGGTGGAAATATGTCAATGAGAAGCCATTATTAATAGTATAATAAACAAAAATAGAAAAAATCAAATATTTTGAAAAACAGAAGAATAAATTTTGTAATGCTAAATAGGTATTGATTGATTTTTCCAGTTTTATCATTGCTTTTAGAAGTATTTGAGCTTTTCGTTCCATCTCTCTTCAAAATCCATAACTATATCTCATTCTATTTTCACAGTACTTTAATATGGTTATTATTTCCAGGATTTTTTCATAAAGAAACTATGTTTCATAGAAGGTAAATAGCTAGCTAAAAGTTTTGATTTCTACTTCTCAAAGACAATGCACAGTTTTGAGGGCTCTGCACCTGTACCACGTCTTACTTTATAAAAATTTTAAAGAATAAAAAAGAAGAATCTTGAAGAAAGTTTAGTAAGTAAATAGTTCAGTAAACAATGTTCATTGTACATAATGCAAATAAAACTTTCTTCTATCATGATTAACTACACTCCAGGTAAAGCAATAGACATGATACTATACTGCAATTTTTTTCTCTTAGCAAAGCAGGAAGGATGGGGAGGTGGCCTAGTCATGCCTAATCAGACTTCAAATCTGAGATTCTCAACTTTTTGTGTGATGGTGGTAGAATTCAATAACTGTCTTCAGAACTTAGTGCTTGGTATTGTACATATTTTTTGTGCTTCTTTTGGGATGTCATCCAGCTAATATAAAATAGGTAACATAAAATAGATCTGGGAAAATTAGTAAAATTATGAAATATTTATAAATATAAATCAAGAGAGAGATCTTCAATATTCAGGTTTGCTTGGTATTAAAGGAGCCAAAGTAACAATGCTTAGTATATAAAATGAGAACTGTGTTTACTGGTTGACACTGGTAAATAATGTTTTCTGAAAGAAAATTTCATAAATAAGACCATAGGAAGTACTTTCTATTTCAGCAGAAAGACTTAGTTCTTTCCAGATTTCATGCATTGTTAAAGTTTGTTGCCTCAAAGATTGTGTGCACTACCTATATTCATTGCAGCACTATTTATAATAGCCAGAATCTGGAAACAACCCAGATGCTCAACAACAGATGAAAGAAACTATGGTACATATACAAAATGGAATACTATGCACATCCATCAGGATAAAAATGAAGTCATAAAATTTCCCTATACATGAATGGGCATGGAAGCTATTATACTGAGTGAAATAAATCAGAGGGAGAGAGATAGACACAGAATAGTTTCACTCATCTGTAGGATTTAAGAAAAATAAATGACAGTATTGTAATAATGCCCAGATACAATAGAGATGAGGACTAGAAGGATCAGTCACAATATGAAGCTTGCCACAGATAGTGGTGAGTGCAGTTAAAGAAATAACTACACTAACAACTTTAATGACAATGGTCATGAGTGAGAAAAATAGAACATCTATTTCGAATACAGTTGGGGGCATTGGTGGTGGGAAGGTTGCACTGATGAAGAGGGTGTTCTTTTTTAATAACTGAAACAACTACAAACATGTTTGTAATCATGGAACCTAAATGAAGATATTATATATATTAATAAATACTTGTGCACTCATTGTACAGTAACTGCTTTTCCTTAGGTGAAGGCAAAGGATGACTTCCAAGACCCTTTCAGCATTGCCTGAACTTTCCAAATCAGAGTATTAGGTTACCTATTCAATCTAACATCAGGATATATACTGCTCTTCCTAGGGCTCGCAGGTCTTTCTCTGCTATGTGTATCTAACCATACTTAGGATCCTATCAGATATACACCTTTAAGTCAGGGCCAAACCCATATTCAAAAGAGAGAGGTGACTTACCACATAGAGCAGTGAAAAGACCCTCTCACTCTAACATAGTTCCCTGATAATATGCCATGAAAACCCTTAACTTGATTTCACAGGATATGCTAAGACAATATTTCTAGAACCTGACTACAAACATGATTGTAGGCATCGCCTCAGACATACTTCTTTTCATAGAGGTACACCCCAGATTGACTATATTACCCTTTGGAGGTAGAAATGATGCTAAAAAAAGATCAATTTAGATCAAAAGTCTGATTTATGGGTAACAAAGGTTCAGACTGTTTTACCTCTGTGGAGAAGTAAAGAAAGCAAATGCTGTTGAGGAAGGAGTGAGAGCAACAGTGAGAGCAAGTGGCAAAGAAACATTTTTTCTTCACAATTGTCCTTTTGCCCTGAGCCTTGACTCGGATCACCCAAAATTAATTCCCTGAAGACAAAGCTTCTAAAGGGGGCGGGGGTTGGGGGAACCAAAATCCTGGGCAGCCTTGACTGCACCCCTGCCAGCCAGCTGGAACCATATGTTTTTACGTTCACTTTCCTATTAACTTCGTCTTGCTAGAGATTTTTATTAAAACCCACTTCCAGTGTTGATATGTGCAACATGAAATCCTCCAGATGAATTGGTTCTGTAGATGGTGACAACACTCTCGCCACACTCAATGGATCAAATTGCTCCCTCATCCACTTGACTTGGCCAGAACTTAAAGGCAAACACTAAGCAAATGCTATGAAATCAATAGTTATAGAGAGTTGGGTTTTTTCCCATCTGTAGAGCCCAAAGGAGGCTGACATGCAGATTAGACAAATCACTTTTCATAATCCTAAGGACTGCTGCACGATGTATCCAGGGTATTAATCAAAGGCTGAGACTGAGCAAAATGTGAATTAAATTTTTTAATGGAGAGAGACATGAACTTTCTGTCCTTAGATCTTTGGTTGTGGATGTCTCTAAGGCAATGAAAAATTCAGCTACCCAGTTTATAATATTCTGAGAAATACATCACCAAAGTGACACAACTTATCATGGTTACATTTTCTGTTTAGAGAACTCGGTTTCCGATGTGGTCAAAAGAGCTCAAGGGCTGCTGGCAGAGAATTTGAGGGTAGCCCATGAAATCCAAGGTTCAATATGTTTGGGGTCATTTAAAGACTCCTTTTTCACTAGTGTCTGAGGGTCTGTCATGTGTCCCAGACTCCAGAGTCTTAACATTTTTTAGTCAATATAATTACGAAGACATGAAATATTTTGTTTTCTCTTTTGGCAAGTCAAGATGTCCCTGAATGAAGTCAAACAAATGAGATTTAATACTAAAACTAAAAGATAAAAGCTGGGAAGCAAATGCAGTGGGTAAGGGCACTTGATTTCTATAGGGTTCACCTAGATTCTATCTCCATCACCCCAGCCGGTTTCCTGAACACTGCCAGGAGTGATTCCTGAGCACAGAACCAGGAGTAAACCTAAGCATCACTGAATGTGACTCAAAAAAAATGTTCTTCTATGATCATATAAAACTGACACATTCTAGTTTCAACAATGTTCACCAGTTTCTTTACTATAGGAATTTCCAGCACTAAACACCATAGAGAATATAGTATTTGCATGTCGACAAATTTTTCTCAAAGAGTAAAATGTCTTTTATCTATCCGATTTATTCAGTCATTCTGAATGATGAGGGGAGAGTAAAAGAAGGAACATTAATTTTAGAAAATATCAATTAATTGCTCAAGATAAAGTTAGTCTGTGGAAAAAGAATGAAAGGCAGCCAAGACTCAATTTTTCCAAAAAAATATTGAGTTGCTTGCTCACTTCCCAACACACACACACACACACACACACACACACACACACACACACACACACACACTACATTAGCCCCCTGTGACTAATTTTTTCCCTAGAGATTATAATACCTGCCTTGCAAGATTTTGATGTAGATTCAAGGAGGCACAGGGGGAAATACCTGATTCATATTAAGAGGCATTTTCTTCCTCAATCCTTTCCTTTCCCATGCATACACACATCCCCCAATAGGGCTAGTCATAAAAAGAAACAGAACATAGGTGAGAGCAAAATTGCTTAGTAAGAAGAGTTGGGCTTCTAACCATCACACAGACAGATTCTGCATACTGTATTTAGAATATATATTTTATTAATATATTAATATACATCAATAATTCTATTAAATGATCATATTACTAGATTAAGAAACATATTCCGTATATCTATGTATATGGGCCATGCATCACCCATATACATTAAAATCCAGTTTAGAATGCATTTTGCATTTGGTACAGCTGTAAGAGGACTCTGATGCAGCTGCAGAAACTTAGCATCTCCTACCATCCTATCTACTTCTTTTTGCCAGTGATGAAGGCATTTTCAGTAATTAGGAAAAAGCTGAATCCTCCCTGCCTCTCTCCCCAACCCCCAGCCCAAAGACCCAGTGAAATTACCCACAGTGGTGCAGTAAATCTTGAAGATATATCCCAACTCCGGAGCAGTGTGCCACAGCACAACAGGTTACAAGACGCATAATTAGAGCTCATTGGGCTGACAGATTAATGGGGGGTGTAGCAGAGGCCAGATAGTAGTAAATTAGGAAGATAAATACAGTTGTCTCTGGCATAACATCAGCATTAAATTGCATGTCTTTCACAGTATGTTGTCACCTCTCATAGCTGTTTTTCAGTGTATCTGTTTTATGAGGTGTTCTTTTTGTTTTGGGTTTCAGGCCATGCCCAGGGATTACTCCTGGCTCTGCACTCAGGAATAATTCCTTGTGAGCTCAGAGAATTATACGGGATTTGGAGGATAGAACCCAGGTCAGTCACATGCAAGGCAAATGTGTTATATTCTGTACTATAACTCTGGCTCCTGAGGTGTTTGCTTTTCAAGATGCCTCAGCATACTACTGTGGGGAGTCTGACCCACTGATATATATATATATATATATATATATATGCTAATCCATTGTCTCTACACCTAGTTTTACCCAGCTAATATATATTGTCATGACCAATAATGGAAGTAACATCCAAACCAAAAAAACATGACTTGCTATACTTTAAAATACCATAGCTAGCTAGAAAATAATGATGAAACAGAAAGTAAACTCTGTATATTTTTCATATATTTCATTACCTGATTCTTTTAACGAAGTTTGATTAAAAGGAAGCCAAGGGCCAACACAATAGTACAGAGCAATAGTACAGAGGTTAGGGCATTTGCCTTGCACACAGCCAAGCAGGGTTCAATCAGGAGTGATTCCTGAATGCAGAACCAGGTGTAACCCTTGAGTATTGCTGAGTGTGGTGAAAAAATAGATAGATAGACTGATAAAGAAGAAAA
>PVKC010005900.1:17722-32262 GCA_004027635.1 Crocidura indochinensis | reverse complement strand
AACCGATGACCTTTTGCATGAAAGGCAAATGCCTTACCTCCATGCTATCTCCCGGGCCCCCTGACTGTTATTCTATAGAAAAAAATCATCAGGAATCCCACCAACTCAAAGCAGGTATTTTTTTTTTCAAATGCAAGGTTAGACTAAAGAATACTGAGTAGAAGAGAAAGCTCAAAGGCTATGTTTCACCAGCATGAAGGCATTTTTGTGATGCATCTTTATGTTTAGGTGATGAGACTGTAAAGCATATTCCTCAATATAGATTTTAGGCCAAGTTCAAAGGGCTTTGATCTAATGAGTAAAAAACTGCTTGCACTTTCTAATGCTAAGCCCTATATTAAATAAGACTGCTGGGTTTTCAGAGCCAGCTTACGGAGAATCTACTGTGGTTAAGTGACTCATAGACCATAAAAGGAGCCTTAAATGCATCTAGCCTTATAAATCTCGAACACAGACTTTTTGTATAAGATTCCTATTACAGGGGCAGTGGCACAAGTGGTAGGGCATCGGCCTTGCATGCACTAACCTAGGATGAACTGTGGCTTGATCCCCTGGCGTTCCATATGGTTCCCCCAAGCCAGGAGCGATTTCTGAGCACATAGGCAGGAATAACCCCTGAACATCACTGGGTGTGGCCCAAAAATAAAAAACCAAAAAAAAAAATAAAGATTCCTATTACAAAGCATTTGTGTTGGGAAGAAAGCCTGTTTGTTTGATGCCCATGACACCTCACTCTTAGAAAATCCTTAATTATGCCAAGTGGAAATAGACCATTATCGGTACTGCATTCCTATGACAGCTGTTCATGGGTGTGAAATTGATTCTATGTAACTTTTTTTTTCCTGAATAAACACAGGTTCATTTGAGGGGGCAGATGTAGATACTAAAAAGAATATATGAATAAGTAAAATGACACATTATAGAATGGCTCAGATTTACAACTAATTTACTGGCCATGCCTCCCTCACATCATTTATCCTGTAGCCCAGATTTTCCCTCCCATGTCTCTTCCTGCAACACTGGAACAGCAGTATAGCATTACAGACTATGGCTTAATCACCATATTTCCCCATAACTTAATTTTTAAATCATTAGAGATGGCTAAAGTATTCCCAGATTTTATTACAAAGACATTAACAGGAATGTCTTTATACTTGATTATGATCCTTATAACTCTTGGATTAGAATTACTTGGCCAAAAATTTGAGGCTTTAACGGATATTATAAAAATGTTACAAGTTGGGGCCCGGGAGGTAAAGCATTTGCCTTTCATGCAAAAGGTCATCGGTTCGAATCCCGGTGCCCCATATGGTCCCCCGTGCCTGCCAGGAGCAATTTCTGAGCATGGAGCCAGGAGTAACCCCTGAGCACTGCCAGATGTGACCCAAAAACCAATAAATAAATAAATAAATAAATAAATAAATAAATAAATAAATAATTGTTACAAGTTGTGCAAATTTACTTTCTAACAACAGAGTGAATTTACCCTCTGTCTCAAGTAGAATAGACATTCGTTTTCTATCTTTGCTATTGGATAGCCTTCCTTTCCCTGTCTTCACCACACTCCAAAATAGTGTACTGCTTTAACTAGAATAGGATGAAATACTTTCATTTTTACTGGCCATTTTTATTTCCTCTTTTTGAGTTACCCAAACATGCCTTAGCCCAAATATTTGAGGTTTGAAACTAATGAATTAAGTTCTTTAAGTATTTGAAGCCTCTTATGACCTATGGAACTACAATCTCTGTTCATTTGAATGAGACTTGCCAGACTTTATGGAAAATAAACAACAATCTGAAGACTATATGCCTTTTAGACAGGTAGGGGTACAACTGGCAATAATTCTCATCAGCTATTCCTGGCAGGGCTCTAGAGACCAAGTGGCATAGAATGTGGGATAGAACCTGGGCCTCTTTTACAGAATTATTTATGTTCCCAACCTACTAGAGCTATCTGCCCCTACTCTAAACTGAAGACTGTATTTGCCAATGGAATGACTAGAATCGAAGGTCAGTTTTTCCCTCCTAAAGATCACTCTGCAGAGAACAGGGCAACTTGGAGTTGTAAGAACATTTTGCATGTGGACAGAAATACACATTCTGAACATGGGTAGAAATGACAACTTTTAAATATATTCAGCTATAGAAACTCAGAAATCAGAAATATATTCTACTAGGAAAATCAAATATTTCTGATTTTTTGAAAAGTTTCTAATGAGCAGTGAAATATTCTTGCTACAGTGGAGTTGATCTTTACCTTTCTTACTCTCAGTTGTCCAGTGATGTGCATAATGACCTGAGGATTTAAAATACAGATAGCAGCCTTGTTCCATTATGGATTACCCCCTCAATAAAAGTGAGGGGGTAATTAGCTTCTTGCTTCCCATTAGTGTCCCTGAGGACACACATCATTAAGGATGACTTAAGGAGCCTAAGAAAGAGTTATCCAAGAGTAAATAAATTCCTAAAATTCTTCATCTTAAGGGTTTGTTGGCACACCTAACATAGCATGTTACAGAATGGATGGTTACCTTTATTTTTCATTCTCTCTTCCACAATTTGCACCCGACACCCACATTCAACTCAAGAGGCTCTTCATCTTTGGAACTGTCTTATTTCATCCTATTTTGACAGACTGTTGCTGTTGCTGCATAAGCAATATTCCTACTTCCAGTCTATAGCTCCATCTGAAGCCTAGACAAATGCTCTAAGATAAAGGTTTAATATCAAGTTTCCAAGCTCAGTGACCTAGCACAAAAAGTCATATGGATTTACAGATGCCTGGAGTTCAAAGTTTTTCTGATACTTGGATCTTTAGAAGATGAGTTGCCTGTTCTTGGGCCCCAGCCTTAGGTGGATACTATCCCTGCTTCTAAGAAACTTTCCTCAGGCTCCCATCTGTACACTAACCAATGCTACTGCTTGGAGACTTAACTGAAGAGTGGCCTGCTCTCTACTGCAATTCCCACAATCCTTGTGTTTTTCCTTTGGATACCAAAATCAGTGTTCTTCTTGGGCATCTTTCTGACATTCTTGAAAAGAGAGTTGATAGATATGCTCACCTGTTCAATGCTAAACCTCAGCTGGTTTGATACAAGGTCTCTTGATTGCCCCAGGAACATGGGAAGGTGGTAAACTCTCTTGGCCACTCTAATAAGACAGAACTTCTGGAAGCATCTCTGTCATCTCACTCTATGGAACAATGATCATGTGTCTGGTTGGCACAGAGGAAGTGTTCAGTCAGATCTTATTGAATGCCTGGACTAACTTCCTGAAAGAAGGTTATGATATGTGTAAAAAAATCTATCAAAAATGTTGTCATCTTGGACTAGAGTACTAGCAGAGCACAGGCTGTCTGCTTTATAAGAGGATTCCTGCCTTTTATATTTTAATGAAGAATAGTAACCCACCCTATATTTGCAGTATAGTTGGATCTACAGACCATTTTGTGGACAGATACCCTTTTGCTTATAATAAGATACCTTTATTTCTTTATTCCAGTAAGTAGTCATCAATCATATTAAAAAAAATACAGGGTGACAAGCACACATTTCTAGGTTGCTGCAAACACAGAGGAGTGCAGCTCAACACATATCTTGTCACTTTTGAAGAGATGAATCTTGGGTGGACTGCTTTGCTTAGGAGGCTTCTCTCTTCTGAGAATGCAGCCTCTGAAGACTTAAGCTGTTGGACCCAAGGTGTATCTTTACAAGTGACCCCAGGTCCAATAGTTGAAGAATGAGCACCTGGCCCAGAGTGGACCAATCAGAGACGTTTTCTGAATTTCTTTCTTTTTAAATTTCAGAATAACAAAACAAAAAACCACATGAGCTAATTCCTTAATGGTTATAGTAAAAGCTGCCAGACAGAGGGCTTGACAGCCATTGGTGGAGCTGCATCTGGAACACAAGCAGAAACTGATGGATAGTTCTTGGCATTCAAGAAGATGAGGCCAATGCAAAGAAGAAGACAAAGGGGAATGAACACAACAAGAGTCCAGTAGATGATGAAAATACTGGAGATGACAAAGTCCCTGTTACATGCAGCAACAACACTTTAGTCTTCACTATACCTCTAATTTGAGGCATAGTGCCCTTCCCTAATTTGAGCTGCAGATGTTTCACGAATCAATTGGCTCAGTCTGGACTCCTGTCCTGGGCCAGCAAGAGTCTCCTAATGGCAAGAAGAGTCATGGAAAATGGAGTCACACTTCCCCTATCCCCCAACCCTCATCTTTCTCCTCACAAGTTCTTTGAAGCCATTCAACCAAAGCTGGTTTGGCATGATGAAAGTATGGTAGTGCTCAGGGGCACGAGGTTACTGCTGAAAGGGAGGGGCAGATGTACCTGCTGAAACACATTCACACAGAGGGAGTTTCAGACACAAGGGTCTGAATGACCGACTACAGCTTTCTTTGAGAGCTAGTTGTTTGTTTGCTTTGGAATTCCTGAATCAAGCATGAGACAGGAGGACAAAAGGTCTGACCTAGCTAGAACCAACTTGAAGGGCAAGCTAGCTGTAGCTCAGGCCAGGGTTGGGATAATGTTGGAAGGGGACTGGGACCCATACTGGATGATCAACTCCACTAGTTGGCAGAGGGTGAGTGGGGCATATGGTACAGCCTCTTACAGGGGTCACTTCTCCAGAATGCAGAGATGAGCCACAAGGGTCCAGGTGATGGCACTGGTGGGCATGCAACTGTCCCTGAGTTTATCTCTGGAACCACGTGGTCTCCCACCACACACTGCAGGAGAGGCCCTGACAATCATTAAACAATTGCTGTTGATTTTTTTTTGTTTTTCTTTTCTTTTTTTTTTTTTTCAGCCACACTCGATGGCGTTCAGAAATTGCTCCTAGCAGGCTTGAGGGACCATATGGGATGCTAGGAATTGAACCTGGGTCTGTCCCAGATTGGCCACATGCAAGGCAAACATCCTACCGCTATTCTATCACTCTGGCCCCACTAAACAATTATTAAATGAGTAAACCATGAAAGTGTGAGAAGAAGCAGAGCTTTCAGGCTCCAACAGCATGGGGCTCTTGGTCTCCCTTCCTTGTACCCTGCAGAGCAGCAGAGGAGAGCTGGGGGACGGGTAGGGGGAGCTTGGTACCTCATCTCTCCTTTTCCTGGACATTCTGAGCTGCAGGCCCCCAGGGAGGGCCTAAACCTTGGTACTCTGACTGCCTCTGGCTCGAACCCTTCCTTTCCGCTTGCTCTGCTCCTCAACAGGCCGCTGGTTCTGGGGGGTGTTGGGGCTTGGGTCCTGTGGGGCTTCTGACTGTTTGCGGGGACGCTTCTCTTTGGCTGGCTGCACAGAAGTACTGTCGCGGGGAAGCGAGTCCTCTCTGGCCTGCCTGGAGTCCTGAGGGGCTTGTGGGATGTCTCTGTCAAGAGGCTGCGTGGGGGACTCCCCACCTGGGTCTGGGGGATCTGAGACAGTCTCTTTCTTCTGAGACCCCCCTTTGCGGGGAAGTTCTGTTCCTTTTCCCTTTTTCCTGACAGGCTCCTCAGAGGCAGAAACCTTGGGCCTGGCCTCCGCTGAGGCCTTTCCACTTTGGGGAGGCCTCTCAGAGGAGGGGTGACCCCCTGGTGTGGTTTTCTTCCTCTGACTCATACCCCCAGTCTGCTCACTTTTTAAAGATGCCCCCTTTTTGGATGCAGCTGCCCTTTGAACTGGGCGGTGCGGTGCCATCGGGGTTTGACTGCCTTTCCTGGGAGAACGTCCCATTTCTCTCTTGTCTTCCTGGACCTGGGTATTTTGAGACAGTGGTTCATCTTGGGTGGGCGCCGGGATTTTGGGGCTTTGGGCTTTTCTGTTGTGGTTTCTTTGAGGGTTCCCGGAAGGGCTGGGGTGAGGGTGCTCGGGCCCCCTTGAGGGTGCCTGCTTGCTTTGGGACACTGGTGGCCAGGCTGTTGCTGCTTGTCGGCTTCCTGGGGTGTTTCCCGGTGATGCTTTAGCCATCTCTCGTTGCAGGGGGAGTTTTTTTTTTCTAGCTTGGGGTGAAGCATGCACATTGGGGATTCTCCTGCTGGAGGACTGGCCTACTTTAGGGGCCTGCCTTTCCTTGACAGGACGAGTCTGTGAGTTTCGGGGCCCTGGTGTGGGGAGTCGAGGCAGCTTCACCCCTCGGGGACCCTCCTCAGGGGGTGGGTTGGGGGCCTGCTCTGGGCCAGGGGGGCTGATGAGAGGGAGTTTCACCTCCCTGGCTGGCTCCTCCTGGAGCTGCTGAGGACTGGGGCCCGGATGGGGGCTCCGATTGGGGAGTGGTCGGGAGTGTGGAGAACTGATAGGAGGCAATTTACTGGGGTCTCCCTCAGGGGCCAGTAGAGGTCTGGGGGAGGGAGTTAGGGTCTGGTCAGAGGCTGTCCCTAAAGTGTCATCTGGACGGCTGGGTGAGAGGAGCTTGGGAGTGGGCCTTGGACTCTGGAGGGGGGCAAGAACCCGGGGCTGGGGCAGCCTGGTGGGTGCTAGTCGGCTTGTGGAGAGTGGAGCTGCCACCTCACCCCTGTCTGGGGGCCGCTGTGTATTTGTAGCATCTTGAGAATGTGGCAGATCTGGGTAGGGAGTGCCGGCCCGGACAGCTCCTTGTTTGGGGGTTCCCTCCCCAAGAGGTTGTTGGGAGTCTTCCAGAGATGGGGGACCATCCTGGGAGTTGGGAGGTGGCAGATTGATTGACTTGGTTTCCTCATTCTGGCTTTCTTGGGGGTTGATGGCTGTTGGGGCAGCAGAGGGTCCTGTGGTCTCTCCAGATTCCTCATCCTGGTTGGGCCGTGGGCTTTGGACCGGGGGAGGACCCAGCTGTGTGGACAACTGCCCAGCTTCGTTTGCAGGAAGATCTGATGACGGATGGTTAGCCAAGTCTTGGGTGAGCTGAGGAGCACCAGGTGCAGAGGAGTTGGGCTGTGATGGGGACTCAGTTTCCTTAGGGCTGTTGGGTTCTGCTCCCTCCTGGTTCTGTAAAGAAGCTGGGATCTGGACCTCCAGCTTTGTTCCAGAGTGCTGCTCTGGGTGTGGTCCATCAGCTTGTAGCCTCGCCAAGCGTCTTGGGGAAGGCACCAAGTGTGCTGGCACCCCAGAAGGAGTCTTCTTGCTAGAGGGTGCCCCTGCTTTAATATAAGAAGAAGTTAGCTTAGCATATCTCAACAAGTAGACACCATTAGGAAATGACTAATGAACAACTCTCTATCTTATTGGAGGTTGGCCTTTGGAAAGAAGATAATGACACACAGAGCAGACCAATCTTTCTCCTGGGGAATTGTGAGTACCACAGTTTCTCTCCTTTAGTGGAAATTGGGTCAGGGTTCATGGAATGAAAAAACAAAGGACTATAATGAAGAAACAGAAAGAGGTGTACTTACAGAAGCAATCTATATAGATTTAGGTCAGTAAGTGGCAGGAGAATTGAAAGAAATGATGGGACTTGAACATTTTATCACCTCACAGGTCATACTCTGATGGCAGAAATAGCCATGTCAAAGTCCCTTCAACTGTGAGGTTCACGAGGTTCATGTGGCTGGTTATTATATCCCACAGGTTTAGCAAGTGCCAACTAATAGCTATGTGATGAAGGGACAAAGGAAATGGATCTGAAAGAATCAGGAGGTCCCTTGTCTCAGAGAAGCTGCTGCTGAGGTGCCAGAGTGGGCTGCTGTTACATGCCTTCTACTCCTACTCCACCTGCAGTGCTACCCTTTGCCTAGAGAGGCCATTTTGAAGGCCACACAGAATGGTGGTTGGGGGTGGCACATCATTCAGTCACCATTTAGACCAAGTCCTCAGAATGACTCTGGTGTTGTGGACAGCAGGAGTTTCTTGTTTCTTGTTTGTGGTAGAAATGATGAGACATTCCAGTGGTCCAACATTTGTTTTAACCTGGTTTCCATGGACCTGGCTCTGAGACACCAGGGGTCTGAAGTGTCACATGATCTTGAAGACTGTCCAAAACACTGGTCTTAGCTTTTCAGGGGAAGACTCTCAGTGAAACACCCCCCTAACACCCCCTCCCCCCCCCCCCCGAGACAAATGCCTTCTTGTCTCTGGGGTGATCCATCATGAGAAGATCTCCTGTTCCTGGCTAACACCCTCTCAACTCCACAGCAGGATACTTTTGGACTACTTCATGCTCTCACCAACACTCTTAGTCTGCTCTGGGCTTCCAACAAGACCAGATATCTGTGGGGAAGGGAATAGAGAGATGCTGAACAAGGAGAAGCTTGCCTCTTATCAGGGCTTCGAAGGGATACCCATTATGATCACCTCAGTTTCCATATTCTAAATGGAACTCCCTATTTAATCAAGGATAAATATGATTAAACATACAAATAGTGAAAATCTCTAGAACAAGCAATCTAATAGAGATAGAAAGTATAAGTTTCTGGGTATCTAAGGGCACTTGTTGATTGTCAAGTTTTCAGGTAAGTGATGCATGTTTTTGAAGATAAAAAAGCATGATGGTTGGTTATGCAACATGGTGAAAGTAGAAGAATCATGCACTTCAAATGGCAAATTTTATGTGCAACGGATTTAAAAATATGAAATATTTAGAACATGTATAGAAAAGGGAAAACTAAAATAAAGTTTTATACCCTTTAAGTCCTAAATTTTCTAACATCAGACACAAAGTATTTTTATGACAGTCACAGTTTAATATTTCACACAACTCTGCAAATGATCCTAACCTTGTTATTAGAGATAAAGGCAGATAAAGGCACCATTTTATTGACTGCAAATTGCTCAATTTTCCCATTTGACTCATTGTCACCATTCTCTATCATTAGTTAGAATTCTGAATAAAGACTTGGGAACCTTTTACTTTACGGTCTTTAAAAAAAGACTTCAGAGTACAGCTAGATCAGCCTATATGAAGCTTTAGTGAAAATGCCACCTATTCCAGAAAAAAAGTTAAACAAAAATCAGGAAAAATCCCTTTATTAAATTATAAATATAGTGAATCTTCTTTATTTTAGAGAAAATATCTTGTTCCTTTGGACTTTTAGCTTTTATTGTTTCATAAATGAATATTATCTGTATTGCAGTAGGTGGGAAAAAGACAATTCTGTATTGTAAGAGATGGGCATTAAAGTAATGGTATACCTAATTATCTTGGGGACTCACAATCAGTGTGAATATTAAGTTACTATTTTATGAATGTGTTAAATAAAAATTCAATTACCCTCACCCCTGGTGAATGCTTCCATTTCTAGGTTTAGGTTGATGGGTCTGTGATTTATAGAACTAGCAAGTCTTACGTTTATTTTTGTCATTGTATTTCACTCTTATCTCCAGGTGTACAAGTTAAAACTGCATTCTTATTTACAAATTAGCAACACAAAAATTACCCAATATGCTTGGGGGATCATTTCAGTTCACATTGTTACCATATCACCATCTCTATGCAAACAAGGTTGGTGGTCATCAGATTTCTGTCTGTACTTAAAGCCTAACAGATTAAGCAACTGAGAAAACTCCCAGCTCCAGAAGACCAACCCAAAATGTATTAAAAGGGACTTTAATCAAGCCCAAACATCAGTGATAGAGGTGTATCTATCTATGTGGGGAGATATATGGCACAAACTGAGGGAAGCGTGAGAAGATATGATGTGCAGGCCATTGCTTCCAGCCAAGGGGCAAGCCAGAGCTGAGAGCTGAGACTCCTGCAAGGACAACAAAAAAAAAGTACTCTGATTCCTCCACTCCCATCTCCCTTGAGATCAGCTTTGATACTAAGACGTACCAAGAATAGAATGACAGAAGGTCTTGGATCTCAAGAAGGACCAGAACTACCTTAGCATAGTCACTGCAGTGGTAAGACCCAACACCACGTTGACCCAAAAGCAGCTCCTCACTAGCCTAAGACATCTAAGGTTGCCAGCAAGAGCTTTAAAAAAACTAAGTAAAGCCATAACATACCCCACTGCTCCCACAAAAATTACTGTACAGATCTTGGGGGGGTATACTTGGCAGTACTCAGGGGTTGCTTCTAGCTCTATGCTGAGAAATTGCTCCTGGC
Organism: Crocidura indochinensis; assembly: GCA_004027635.1. Classification (NCBI taxonomy): domain Eukaryota; kingdom Metazoa; phylum Chordata; class Mammalia; order Eulipotyphla; family Soricidae; genus Crocidura; species Crocidura indochinensis. Next base: position 22,251 of record PVKC010005900.1, on the reverse strand, counting down.
AGGCTCGGGGGATCATATGGGATGCCAGGGATTGAACTGACCAGGTTGGTCCTGGCTCAGCTGTGTGCAAGGCAAATGCTCTATCCATTGTGAGATTTTTTTTAAAGAGGGACAGAGGAAAGAATATGGAACCTGAAAACTTGAGATATCAAAGTGATATGATATCATAAGGAGAGAACAACACTTAAAAACCAAACTTTTTTTTTTTTTTTTACTTCTATAGTTGCTGGCTGGCTTGACTTATTGTACATATAATTGCAAGACACTTCTTTTAAGACATTAATTTAGAGATTTCTAGTCTAATTTAGACAACTGATATAGTAGATTAAGTTGATATAAAATGCAAAAATTCAAAGTATGTATAATTATTTTGAAGCGCTTCAAAAATTAATTTACAAAGACATTCCTGCAAGAGTTAGGAGTAGGCATTTGTGGGATATTAACAAAAAAAAAGATAGTATGATAATAATACCCAAAGACAATAGACACAAGAGCCAATAGGACTTGTCTATGGTAGGAGGCTTGCCAAAAATAGTGGAGAAGTGCAGTTAGGGCAAAGAAGAGACCATTATGACAGTGTTAGTTAGAAATGATCACTCTGGATAGGAACTGGGTAACAAAAGGAGATAAAGTGGTAAGTGATAAACATGATACCCCTTCTGTAACATATTGCAACCCACAGTACCTAAAAGGAATAAAAAAGGAAGATAGAGAAGAAAGAAAGAGAAAGCAAGAAGAAAAATGTCTGCCTCAATAAGAGAGCAGCTGTAGACATGGTGACAGAAAATGTGACACTGAACATTGTATGACTGAAAATCAATCATGAACAACTTTGTAAAAAAAGTAAAGAGAGGGAATCCAAGGTGGCGTACCTAATAGATTATTTAAATATTAATTTAATTTCAAATTATTTGAGATTGATTTACAATAATCAATGAGAGTTACTTTCCCTAAGTAGTTATGTCCATATTGCTACTTTTCTCTTTTTTTTTTTTTTTTTTTGTGGTTTTTGGGTCACACCCGGCAGTGCTCAGGGGTTACTCCTGGCTCCATGCTCAGAAATTGCTCCTGGCAGGCACGGGGGACCATATGGGGCACAGAGATTCGAACTGATGACCTTTTGCATGAAAGGCAAATGCATTACCTCCATGCTATTTCCCGGGCCCTGCTACTTTTCAATTTGATACAAGATTGAGAAAGGACCCTAATTCTCTTCATAAATTAAGTTCACCAGATGTCTTTGCTAGTTGTCTTTTCAACAGGTTTTCAGGAGTTCTAGACCACATCACATTTTCTTTAACTCACCTTTCCTGTTTTGCTCTATGAAAAATGGGTTATTTAATGGTAGATTTTTTTTTTAAAGTGACAGAATGATCAAATGTGAAATGTATCATGCAGTAACTCACAACTTTGCTCCATTCAACTTTTTCTTTGTACTCTATGTATGGTATATTAACTATAATTATGGCTTCTACAAAAACTTTATTTTAGGCACCACGATTTAAAATATTGATAATGGTAGGGTTTCATGCAAACATTTCAATACCACACCTTCTTTCAGAGTGTCAGCTTCCCATGTTATCTTCCCAATCTATCCTATCTCCCTGTCACTTCTTAGATGCTTCCTGTAAAAGTCTATATCTTTGAGCATTTGTTTTTATCTTCCATATTGCTTCATATATCACATATGAGGGATTTCATTTGGTATCTGTCCCTTTCCTTCTACGACTTCCACTCAGCATGATACTCTCCATGTTACAGCACACTGCATGATTTTGTCCTTTTAAAAAAATTATAGCTGGTAGTATTGTTATGTATATGTACCAGTTTCATTATCCAGTCATCTGTTCTTGAACACTTGGGCAGTTTCCACATTTTAACTACTGGGAATAGTGATGCAATGAACACAGGAGTGAAAAGAATTTTTCTAGAGAGGTTTTAAGCCCCTGGGGTAAATGACAAGAAGTGGAATTGCTGGGTCATAATAGGCAATCAATTCTTAGTGTTTTGAATTGTCCATACATACTATTTTCTCAAAAGGCTATTTTCCAAACTCAAAGACACAGATTATTATCTTTCTATCCAAGACAGAGTTTAAAATATCTGTCATGTAGAAACCCTAAAAGAAATGGGAAAACTCAAGAATGAAAATCAATGAGCATAAGATAAAAACATGAAGTTTTAAATAAGATATGAACGTGTATAGAATGTAATGGAATCAATAAAACAATGTCAGGTATGCTATCAAAAGCTCTTGCCTGGCATGTAAATACTAATACCTGACACCACCCTGAGCAATATTAGAGATTACTCCTGAACACTGAACCTAGAATAGGCTCTGAAAACTGCCTGGTGTGACCCAATCATAACCCCCCACCTCCATATCCTCCATATACAGTGTGGGGGAACAATAAGTAAAAAATAAAAATAAATAATTAAATAAAGTAAAAAATAAACCAAATCAAGTCAAAATGCTCTGCCCATCAAAAGAAACTTGCAGATAATATCCTAAAAAGCTATCCTAGATCTGACAAAGTATTCATAGCTTTCTGTTGAAAGCTACGGAAATAGATATTATGGTGATCAGTAAGTTTGAAGATATAAACCTAAAAGTGATTTAGGAACAAGAGGAGAGGAAATAAAAGAGAAATAAAAATATTTATTGAACACTATGAGAGCTACCCTATTCTATTCATAAGGCTAGGAGTAACCCTGAGAAGTGAGAGAAGAGAGAAGGAAACAGAAAGTTTATTCAAATAAAGCAAAGAGAAGCTCAGTTATAGTAGATATGTTAGGTTTGAAAGAAAGAAAACACTTCTCTATGAAGCTAACAGAACAACTGATCATCTCAATGTAGAGACTTGCACCAAGGCACATAGTACTGAAACTATCAAAAATCAGAGAAAGTTAAAGGGCAACTAATCTTAACTGAAAGGAAAAAGTAACTTATATAGGATTACCAGCAAAAACCCTATAGGCATAGAGTAGAAAACATAATCAAAATACTCAAAGATAAAATTGAAAGAAATTGTTTTCAAGAGTACTCTATAATGGGGCTAGAGAGATGGCATTGAGGTAAGACATTTGCCTTTCATGCAGAAGGATGATGATTTGAATTCTGGCATCCCATATGGTCCCCTGTGCCGGCCAGGAGCTATTTCTGAGCAGAGAGCCTGGAATAACCCCTGAGCACCACCGGTGTGACCCAAAAACAAACAAAAGAAAAAACCAAAAAAAAACAAAGAGTACTTTATAAAGTTAGCTTTCAGTATGATAAAAAAAAATAAAGAGAACTAGGAGTGACAAACTTAACCCTCACATTTATAGACAGATTATCAATATGGAACCAGAAAAGTCGGGGAAGACCTAAATAGCCACATACAAAAGAATGAACTAGACAACCACACAAAGCCATATACAACAATTAACTTATAAAAACCTGTAAACATGAAATCTAAAGAAGAAAACATAGGTGATCAACACCTCAATATTGGCTTTCGGGATGTATTGGGAACTGAACTCTTTTGGTGAGTGAAAGTAAAGTAAAAAATAAAATGAATCAAACCAAAAAGCTCTACACATCAAAAGAAACTTGCAGATAATATCTTAAAAAGCTACCCTAGATCTGACAAGGTGTTCATAGTTAAAGTAGACAAAGAACTCATGAAACTCAACCACAAAAACCTGAGAGAAAAAAATAAGCAGAAGATCTGCAAAGACTATTCTCCAAGGACATACCAATGGTCAATAGGTATGTGAAAAGATGTTGATCATCTGTGTTAGGAAAATGCGAATAAATCCAAAAGAGCTATTAGTTACTAAGCAAGAACAAGAAACAGGTAACTGGAGAGGAGGTGAGAATGTAGACTGGTCATTATGTAAAATAATACTGAGAGTCCATAGAACTCTAGAAATGGAAATGTCATACAATTCAGTTATCCTATTTCTGGGTATTCACCTGAAAAAGACAACATCCATGTTTAATGGAACATTATTTACAAGTCCCAAGATAAGGAAACAATTTAAGTTCTCATCAGCAAATGACTGAAAAGAGAGGTGGCATATGTACCCAATGGGTACTACTCGATCACCTTAAAAGGAAAAATATGACCATCGACACCAGTGAGTGTCATAGTAAACAACCAGATGGAAAAAAACCAGCATAGTATGTGGTTTGTGTCAACTAAAATAAACAAAAATAAACTGCAGACCTTAAAGTCAGGAGTTTCCAGAAGGAATTGGGGTGGTGGGGAGGGGTGGGGAAGGAAGTTGGGTAAAATAGATCAATTGGGCTTCTGTGGTGAACTTAGTAGTGTATGTAAGTGGAGATTTATTTGTTTTATTTTGTTTTGTATTATTGTATTGTATAGTATTGATGCACACCAGAAACTGTCAAAATGTAATGTGACTGAAACAATAGTTTTAAATAAGTATTTGCCTTTGAGGTGGAGATAAGCTAAAGAAAATACAAAACTAAGCTTTCCATTTCTGTTCAACTTTTTTTTTTTTTTTTTTTTTTTTTTTGTTTT
>PVKC010005900.1:0-17622 GCA_004027635.1 Crocidura indochinensis | reverse complement strand
AATGGTCAAAACAAAGTTGCATTTCTATAGAATTTTTTTTATTGTTGTTTTTGGGCCATCCCCAGTGATACACAGGGGTTACACCTGGCTATGCGCTCAGATTTCTATAGAATCTTAAACTGTTTTTATTTCCCTTTCCTTTGAAAGTTCAATTACACACACAAACATGCAATCTATATTTGTGTATGTTTTATATATATACACACATATATAAACACATTTATATATACACAAAATATTCCATGGTGCTATGTTAAATAAATAAAACCTGATTTTTGTTTTTCCAGAAGCATTACATGTATAACTAATGTAAATATTTGCATACATTTACCTAAACTATGGAACCTGAAATTAAGCATTCTAAATATGGCAGTTTAGAATGGACACAAAGAATTACAAGGTCTGGTTCCAGAGCAATAGCACAGGGCATTTTTCCTTGCAAGCATACAATTCAGGATAGACCTGGGTTCGATTTTGGCCTCCTATATGGTCCCCTGAGTTTTCTAGGAGTGATTTCTGAGCACAGAGCTAGGAGTAACCCCTGAGCGTAGCCGGGTGTGACCGCAAAACAACAGCAACAAAAACAAAACAAAACAAAAGAAAGAAGTGCAAGGTTTTGGAACCCTGGGACCATAGCTGAAGCCATCATATTTACTTTGGGGTGATTGAAAAAGGAGATCATTAGGCCTATACCTTGAGGGCCATAAGTTCAGGGCTGTTTAAAGAGCATGCTTTAGAGAGACATGTAGCATGTAGGCAAGAATAAAGAAAGATCGTTCAAGGATACACTGCTTCAAGAGGAACAGAACTGAGACTCCAGAGAGGGAACCTCCTTGCAGTCTAACTTGAGGGGCACTTTCATAATCTTCTTTGAGAAGGAATGGCTGTCTTAGGAATGCCATGAGTTTGAGTTTTTGTTTTTTTTCTTTTTGTTTTTGTTTTGAGTTTGAGTTTTTGTGTTAGTGCTTTTGCCAGTAAATCTGTTCCTGGCAAACCTGTGCCTGGTACCTTAGGTGCCTAGAGATTGGCCACTGTTAACTACTTGAGTAGGGGAATATGTATCAAGCTAATTTTAGTCCTTTGTGGAATAGTTAAGTTGAAGGTGTCCGGAACTTTGTTTTTTCCCCCCATATATCCTGTATTTTATTTCCTCCTACATTTACATTATTTTATATATTTTATTAACATTACTTTTTTTTTTTTTGGTTTTTGGGCCACACCCAGTGACGCTCAGGGGTTACTCCTGGCTATGCGCTCAGAAGTCACTCCTGGCTTAGGGGACCATACGGGATACCGGGGGATCGAACCGTGGTCCGTCCAAGGCTAGCGTAGGCAAAGCAGGCAGGCACCTTACCTCTAGCGCCACCGCCGGGCCCCTAACATTACTTTTTAAATATATCTTTATTTAAACACCTTAAGTACAAACATGATTGTGGTTGGGTTTCAGTCATGTAAAGAACATTCCCCTTCACCAGTGCAACATTCCCATCACTAATGTCCCAAATCTCCCTCCTCCCCACCCCACTCCACCTGTACTCTAGACAGGCTTTCTACAGTGATTTGGGGTCTTTCTGAGGACCTATATAAGCCAAGTGTAGATGTTGGAGAGCCTGGGCACTTTAGTATCTATGGTTTGCCTCCAGCATAATGCATAGTGAATAAATTGTCTAAGCTCCCTGGCACAAATCCACTACCCTCAAACTCCCAGAGGCCCCTGTTTGTACTTCCCGGGCTTCGAGAAACATAGTGCTAATGACATTGTATTAAAGTGTGTTTATGACTGTGTCAATTTGCATTTTTAAATCCTCTCTTGAATAACACCTGGATTTGATAAGGCCACTCTCTAGGCAGGTTAATCCTTAAGCCACTACTGACAAAAGAAACTTTCTCCATAGATTAGTTATATAACTGTATTGTTTTCCAAAACACTAAGCCTGCCAGAAAAAAAAAACAGAGGTATATTGAGGGTAGTGATTTGGCATATTCATTACAAACCTTCCTCCTATCTACTTCTATAAGCTGGAATTCTATCAGTCAATAAGGGGCTGGCACAGTTTCGGCTATTAAAAAGCATCCGAGAGTGGGAACAAATATTTTCACAAATAGGACAATAATTCAATCTTATATTTGAATCAGAAGGGCCAAAGCTAATTAGTCCAAATAAAAGAAGTTTTATTAGACCCTTTAAAATGAAAGTCTCTTTTCCTGTGAGTATATTACATGGTCTATTAATTTGCCAAATAGCAACTGTGCTCAATAGCTGATTTCCTGATGGTCCCAGAATAAGAAAAGGTGGCACCAGTGATCTGTGGCCCAGCTCTGCCATTCCACAGGGCCCTGGGTGCTTCTCACAATTAGAACTGGCCAGGCTCAGGAGACTGACTCATGTTTATGCAAATCCACCAGGGGCTGATTTAAAAGTCAGAACTCCAACTTATTAATTTACAATGGGAGATAGGTCTGGCTCGGGGACCACAGGAGGGTGTTCTAACGTAGGGGACAGTCCTCACTGGGATAGGGCCACTCCAGGGGACCAAATTAAAGAGTAGAGGTTGCTGGGTTAGCAAAGATTTCAGTTTTCCTCAAGAGAAACTTCCAGCAAGCTACAGAAATGTCTCATTAGGTACATGGTGCTATGCCTCCATTGTGGCTTTCTAAAGAACAGAGGCCTGAGGCTGAAAGAGGTTGCAGAAAGACACCAGCTCCCTTCCTATACTTTGTCCCCCTTTCTAGGCTGAGCATTATTATCCACTAACCACCTTCAGGAACTCTCTAGACCTTGTTGCCTATGATACCTAAATAGAAGATCACCCTTCAACCTTACATTATGTTGTCAACAGTTTCACACTTGATCTAGACACTCTAGGACAGAAGTCAAGTGTGTGAAACAGCAACATACAACAATGAGTTTGAATTCTAGCAAGAACATATCCTGATGCATCTCAGAGTAGCTCACATGCAGAGAGGTAAGCAAGACCTCTATGGCTGCAGAGATATCAACTGTGAGGAAAAGGACACATATCTTAATATGGTTCGGTCCCCTAGAATAGGCGGGGGGGGGCTTTCATTATTTATTTATTTTATCTATTTGATGGTACATCAAATAGAATGTACCATCTTCACCATATTAAAAGTGGAAACTTCAGTGGCTCTGAAAGTGATTCCACTGTTGGATGACCATCACTGCTAGCCACCTTTAGAATACTCTTCCCTTTTGGTAAACTAAAACTCTTTATCTATTAAGCACTGACATCTCATTCTACTTTTCCCTCTGCAGCTGGCTTAGATATTTACTTTCTTCTGGACTTTAAGAACACTGCCCACTTCTTACATTGAAATATGATAGTATTTATGTTTTGTGACTAGCTCACTCACTTGGCAGAGCATCCTCCAGGTTCCACCAGGTTCCACCTAGCCATGCTAAGGGATCACCCCTAGTGGTGATCACGCAATCATATGTGATTCCAGGGATGGAATCCAGGTTGGCTACATACAAGACAAGGGTCTTACCCATTGTACTAATTCTCTGGTTTTATTTTCTACTTTTAATTTTTTTTTGCAGAATTCACCATCATTATTTTCTGTAGTAGCTTTATCTACCATTTTACATTTCACATACATCCAACCTTTGCTCACACTTCTTTAACAGAGGTCATCCCTCTGCATGTGAAGTGTATGAGGAGAGGAACTTTTAAAAAGTATCTAAAAATACTCATTTATCCAAATTCTGACTTAGGGTCTTCATGTTCCCAGACTTCGAAGAGTCAAATTATGTCTCCTATAACATCTACTGGATCTGGGCCTTACAGCAGGTAGGGACTTTGAATTCAATAGAACAGGCTGGAAAGCCACAGTTTGGAAGAGAGAGGTGGCTAGCCCTGAGCTATGAAAGCAGTAGGACCAGATGGCCAGTCTCTGAGCAGCCCTTATCTACCTTGTCCCTCAGGGAAATGATCTGAAGATATGGCCAGTATAAAGAGGGAGGAAAATTGGTTAGAGTGAAACAACATTAAATGCAAACCTGTCAGGCATAACACTAATCTCTCTTTGGGGGCTCAGCTTTTGGAAGCCTGAGTTCCAAACTAAGAGATTGTTCTTTCTCTATCCTGAACCTCCAGGGTATTGCCCAGCATGTCCCTAAAAGTCAGCCTTTGGAATCCCTTAAGTGCATTGAGACAGTAGAAACTCTACTCCTGAAGGATCAGTCAGCTCCTTTGTGGGGTCCAATGGCCCCCAAAGAAGCACAGGAATTAAACAATTAGAATCAGCGTTAGTTTGGCTGATGGAACCTAAACAACAGCTATTCACAGGCTGGTTTCCCTTACCATGAGTAAAACCAAAAACAATGGTATAGAAGGGATAGGAAAGTACCTGTTGGAGCCAGGGTCATAGGAGAGTGGTCAGATAACCCCAGGTATTCTCTAATCAGCTGACTCAGGTTTTGGTAGGCGATGTCCAGATCATCTATAGTAAAGGAAAAGAGTGTGTTTTCAAGGAAAAGATTCCAACCCAAACAAGGTGAGTAAATAACAAATAATGACTCTTTTGGGGGAGGGGAAGGTGTGAGGGACGTGGGGTGCTGGATTGTACTTGGTCGTACTTACAGCTTACTCCTACCTAGCTCCATGCTCAGGATTCATTCCTGATGGTGAGCAGGAGACCCTAGGTGGTGCAGGAGACTGAACTCAGATTGACCATGTGCAAGACAAACACCTTAATATGATCACTCTGACCTAGTAAATAATTTTTTAGTTACAGTTAAAAATTTTGTGGGACAGGAGCACAGTGGGGAAGATGTTTGCCTTGCACACAGAGGACTGGGGTTCAATCCCCAGCATCCCATATTGTCTCCTGAGCACTGTCAGGAGTAACCTCTGAGTGTGGAGGTGAGGTTTTACAGTTTCCAGGACACTTTCCTTTAACATCATAGCCTCTTTGAGGGTGGGTAGAATTTGTGAAGGCAGAGAGCTAATAGACTCCTGTGATGATGAAACATTATTGAGCTACATAGTTTTGCTCTTGAACCTAAGGATCTTTATCAATTGAGTTTTGGTCAGTCAAAAGAGAGGTTAACCAGATGGGTCTACTCTAAACACATGAACCTCATATAAGGAAAGGATCTTGATAGCCAAAGAAGACAGGAATTGATTAAAGTATGAGAAGGATTTGATGTGCTAATGCTGGCTCAAAGATGGTTGGAGGAACATGGACAGAACTAGGGGAAGGGTTTGGGAACTCAGGGTAGTGCTCAGTTCAAAGTAAACAAGAAACAAGAAACAAGGGCCTGCAGTCTGACAACTATAAGGAACTGCCTTTTGCCAACATTTAAAAGGCATTTTGGATTTTCTTCCAGTGACCTTACCCATCAAAACTATGACTGCTGAAAGTTACCTGCATTGATCACAGCATCAAAATATCCTGGTAATGTCTGATTAATTTGAATATAAAGGTCCACTCTGGAGACAGCAAATTCAATTTCTGTACGACTGAATAATCCCTTTCTCCTCAAGTACCCCTCATATTTTGTCTTGTTCATGGGCACCACCAGAATATAACGAGGCTCAAAATAAGAGCACTTCAAACTTCTTACACCCTGTACATCAAAAGATATAACATTAGAAAAAGACACATAATTTAGACATCATTTGGAGACATGTGATCACTTAAATATAATAATGCTATATCAAAGAATGTATCTAAATAGCTATTTTCCTACTAATCTCTCAAAGGAGAATTGCTTCTCTGCTCATCAAATATTAACTGCCATACAAGAACCTGATTATTCTCTATTTCACTGTTCTAATAAATAAGTTTAAAAAGAAAATCTACTAGATATAAGTAGGCATGTCCATAACAGTATTTTATCTTGGTACTGAAAAGTAATTTTAGGATCTGGAGGAATAATTCTTGGACTTAATTAAGTACCTGCCTTAAAAGCCTATGGTCACAAATTCAGCCCCCAAGGGTCACACTAGCACGAGGGTGATTCTTTTAGGTCTTCCGTTTGAGTCTAGTAGCAATCTGTCTGTGATTTCCCAACACCCCCAAGTGATTTCTGGTGATACCACCAAAAATAATGCAACACCCAGGGAATACACAACATAAAAAATGTACTAGCGTCCCAACAGAAAGAGTATTTTCTGACTAGTACCACCTGCTTCATGTGTGTGCCTTAACTCAGAATGACTCTAAGAAGCACACACATAAACACTGTTGCTAAGAAGGTCTGAAAAATCTGGTACACACCATGACTGAGTGTGCAAGGCCCACAAATTGATATGTGACTCCTGGAGAGCCTGGGATAAGTGCAGCCTACAATTATTGTGAAATATCATCATAATCATCATGATCATCTTCAACAACAACAATAAAAAAGGAGGGAAGTAGAAGAGGAAATAATAAAGTAAATTAAAAACTGAAGTGTTTGGGGCACACCTAGGATACTCTGAGTTCTGTCCTTGGGGAATCAGATGCCAGCAGTAGGTTGATATGGGGTTGATCACATGTATGTAAGACAAGTATGTTAAACCCAATAAATAAATAAATTCTACATCTCAAAAGGCATCATTGAAGCACATCTATTATCACATTTTTTAAAATCTACTTAGAATCCTTTCCTGTTCAAACCCAACAATCTGGTAGGCAGGCTGGCACTTACATATCTCACAGTTTCTCCCCAAAGTCCAGGAAGGCTAAGCCTAGAGAGCCAAAAGCTCATAGCATGAAGTAGTTCTAGGGAGCAAATCTGAGCTTTGTGGTGACTGTAAATGAAAACCTCCAATATTATCTAAGTACAGGGTTCTTCAACAGTGAAATGGAAAAATGTTTCAAATGGGCTCTAAAGGTACCCCAGTTTGATCCCAGCTCTAGTAGTTTCTAAAAGAGTTGGACAAACAAAATTTGGAGAAATCCTTATGCTGGGGAGCATCATGTTTGGGTATAGGCACAAACTCTTAGAAAATAGAGCCAGAGTCCAGACCCCTGAACTGGGAAGGAAGGCACTGGGGCTGGAGAGTTTCCTGCATTCAGCTGTTTCATTCATTTTCCTTCTACCATAACAAAGATTAATATTTTTGGACAAGCTACCTATAAAAATTGTTTTAGCCATGCTGATCTATACATTGGAATACTATGCAACTGTTAGAAAAAGTGAAGTGATGAAATCTGCTTATACATAGATGGATATGGAGAGTACTATACTCTCACATGAAAAATGAATCAAGGGAGCTGGGAGGTGGCACAGGAGGTAAGGTGCCTGCTGCCTTGCCTGCGCTAGCCTAGGACGGACCACGGTTCGATCCCCCGGTTCCCATATGGTCCCCCGTGCCTGCCAGGAGCGACTTCTGAGCGCATAGCCAGGAGTAACCCCTGAGCGTCACTGGGTGTGGCCCAAAAACCAAAAAAAAATGAATCAAAGGGAGAGGGACAGACATAGAATGATCAAACTCATTTGTGGGATAGAAAAAAATAAGTATGTAATAATTCCCCAGACAACAGAAATGGGGACCAGGAAAACCTTGCTATACATAGTGTGGCAGGGCAGAGAAGGGACCACTATTACAATGATAGAAACAATCACTCTGGACAATGATCACTCTGGAAATGATCACACTGAAAGGAGATAAAGTGGTAGTATGGCTCTGGCTCAGTGTTCAGTCTTGGCTCTGCCCTCAGGGATCACTGTTGGTAGAATTTAGAGGAACATAAGAGGAGCCAATTCAGCCTCATGCAAGACAAGTGCTTTAGCCAAGTGTACTATCTCTCTCGTTCCATGCTTTTTCTATCTTAATGTTGGAGGACTTTCTATAGACTAATCACAGTTTACTCTGTTTGGACAGTGAGAAGGTGGGTAGGGGAGACAGGATATTGAGAGAAAGAAAAAAAAGACTCTTGGAATTCACAAGTCTAAACTACCTGATGTATAAAAATACTGCAACCAATGAGTCAGTGAAGGGTCAACACAGTCCAACCCACATATCTCAGGTGGAGAATAAAGGGTCAAAGTCAATTGCCCAATGGTGTCCTGTTCTAAGAGGCGACTTTATGTCCTGTTAAAATCAAAGATCTAGTTGGAAATGATTACTCTGGATAAGAACTAGAAATTAAAAGGAAGTAAAGTGATAACCCTTTAGTAACAGTATTCAAAACCATGGTGACTGAATAAAAATGAGGGGAGAGAAAGAGAGAAAAAAATGTCTGCCATAGAGGCTGGCTGGGGTTCAGGATGGAGTGGAGGTAGGGGTTGGACAATGAGAGAGTAACTGGTGGCAGGAAATGAACACTGGCGAAGGGATGGATGTGGGAACATAGTATGACTGAAACTTATCAATAACTGTATCTTAAAGTGATTTAATAAAAATTTTAAAAATAAATCTAAACAAATTTTTAAAAAAAAGAATCAAAGACCATGATCTGTAGGTAAAACCAGATCATTTCATGAGGTCTAAGTTAGATGACAAAACCTGGTTGGCACCTAAATAGTTCTTGTCATCTGATTCCTGTCATCATCATTTTTCAGGATTTGTGTCTTGCATACTGAGAATAAACTTGAAATCTCACACTTCTACATGTCCTTTTACAGGGTAGCCTCCTGACACACACATGCACATGCACACGCATGGGCGCGCACGCGCGCGCACACACACACACACACACACACACACACACACACACAAACTCGGGCACATTCAAAATTGACTAAATCAAAGCCACTTACCTCTATTTCCATATGGATGCAGCTTGCCAAGCCATCTCTTGCAATGCCTTCTACTGTGTCCCTATTTAATCCATAATTGTGATTCCCATAATTAAATGTTAGAATGAATTTCCCCTGAAATTTGAGAAGTATAAAATTTTCACATAACAATTGCTATAATGATAGAATTTTTTTTTTTTTTTTTGGTTTTTGGGTCACACCCGGCAGCGCTCAGGGGTTACTCCTGGCTACATGCTCAGAAATTGCTCCTGGCAGGCACGGGGGACCATATAGGGCACCGGGATTCGAATCGATGACCTTTTGCATGAAAGGCAAACGCCTTACCTCCATGCTATCTCCCGGGGCCCTATAATGATAGAATTTATTGGAAACCTTGCATCTATATCATTCCCCTGAATACAAATATTAGCAAGTATATGAAAATGACAATGTGTTTATGGAATAACCACTTGTGACCGAGAGATTTAGTCAGGATTCTCAGCTGGCAAAAAAAGGAAGGTTTTTAAGAGATAATCTGCTAACAAAGGTGTGGAAGAAGGCACTGAAGCCTCTAGTTGAAAGGGTCATTTGATTTGCTTACCCACTTCCTGCCAAAACTGCACCATAAACCTTCATTATTGAGAGAGCAATACTAAATGGCTTGCCCTTTGCTTCAAGCCACCTTAGATCTGCCAGCTAATACATAGTCTAGCAATAGCATCTGGTCTCCAAAGTCCTGCATTCCCAGATAAGCTTGAGGGCATTGAATTACAGCAACACTCTGATGCCTAGACCACCTGAAACAAAGCAATGAAAACAGATCCAGGCTGTCTGCTTCACAAATGCTGCTTTCTTCCCAAATTGCCCCAAATGAAATTCAACAGAATTGTATACTCAGTTATTTTGAAGTATGGACACTTTGTTCTGACAAAAAGTCTACTCCCTAGCAAAACACAAAACAAATACAAGACCTATGGAGAGTGGTAGAGGGTTAGTATCACTCCTGTGAGGGTATGGAGTGGGAGACATATAATTATTGATACTCTGGTTGGCCATTGTTATCCCCATATAAGTTAAACTCCCATATACTCCCTATAGACATGTAAATAGGTGATGCAAGCAAAAACATTTCTTTCAAAATTAGGATCTTTCTAGGGCACAAAATTAAAAGTACAAAATCACCAGGCTCTAATTTAAACAGAGACTGGTAGCAATAAAAGAATTAAAAATGTGATGATGCTAACACTTCTCTCTCCATTGATGTGATTCTGAACTGAACATGTGAACTCCCAAAGAAATGTCATAAAAGAACAGCAGTGTCCTTCAGAATTGTGGGATTTAGGAGACTCATGCTAACCAGAACCTCTGTGCCCAAGGATCCTGGAGATCTGAGATGGTGAATTGTCAGGAATTGGAAGGTCCAGAGAAATAGTGGCTAGAGTAGAGGGTAGAGAGTGCCTCACTGTGGTGATGATGATGATGAAAAGTCTACACCCTCATGACCTTTACATTTTTAATCATAATCAAAAAAGGTCATGTTTTCTAGTTAAAAAAAACCAACAGTAAATGTTCTTAATATTTTATTTCCTCTATTTCATATCTTCTATGTTGTTTAAAACTAATACTAAGACCTGTTTTCAGTTAATATACATTAACATACACATGTCTAGACACATGGATGGGTGAATAGACAAATATACACAGATTCATAGATACATGAATATGTAGATATAGAGACACATACATGAATATACAGTGACAGATAGATGGAGAAATGGCTATCTGAATCTCCTGGCAGCTACTCACTTTAAGTTATTTACTGTAATCACCCTATTTTTGAAATGAATCACTTTTCAGATATATGCTCCAAGTCTATTTACTTGAATGAACAATAGACTTTCTCCAAGCATGCCTGAAACTTCTTCTGGAAGGGTACTGGGAGAACATTTGCACTATAATTATACATATAAAACAGTCCTCATCAAAGTATTACATTTCTTAAATATTAAATGTGCAGGAAATATAGTACAGGAGTTATGGTGTTGGTCTGTATGAGACTGACTTCAGTTCAACCCCCAGATTTACTTATGGTCTTCTGAGCATTTCCAGAAGACAGGAGTAAGCTCTGAGACCTGCTGGGTGTAAGCTCTGAGCACTGGTTGGAGTGCCCCAGTAAATAAAATTTTAAATATAATAAAATATGAAACAGTCACCCAGCTTTCATTATTTTTTCCTGCTTGTGGATATATATTGCTATCCAGTCAAACTTCCAGGTCTGTGGTCTTATTTTAACAGAAGGAAAATCTCTGCAGATACAGTACATATGCTGCTCCAGAGAGCGCTTATGTCTGTGGGCACTGGGGATTATGGCTCCTGAGCTGGAGGGAGGAAACAGGAGGATGAGGGAACTGGGGTATATATCAGAGAGGATAGAGGTAACTGGAGGTATATTAGGGAGGGGTATGAAAAGGCTCTCTGGAAAGGAGGGATGTGTAATTTTTGGAAAGGCTGTCCAGGTGGATATTCTACAGAAGAGGTGCTGTGTACAGCGGACAGTGTAAAGAGGCCTGATTCGCAAGGATGTCATGAGTCATGTGTTCCTTAAAATTCTACATAAAACAAGCCCCAGCTTATCATAAAGAAGCAGAAATCAAAAGCAAGATTCAAAAAGAAGTATGACATTATATTGAAATGATATATATTAATGGAAGCAGTAAAAATCAGTACTTTCCAGACACACGAGGATTTTTGTAGAGAGGGTAAAACTTTATGACTAAATATAACTTTTAAGTACAGTGATTTTCTAGACTCAAAATTGAACCAGGCAGGCTGGCTTGCTGATAGATCTAAGAAGGTATGGAACATCAGGGGGCCATCTGGAGTACCAGGAACAGATGCATTTAACCAGAGGGAAATGCCTCAGACTCTAGCAAGAGAACTTAACATAAATTCTGGGAACTAGCTGACTTTCAACCCAAAGATTCCTTTAGAGAAATATTCTAATCTCAACATAACTTTTCAAATGTATATGAAGGTTTTTTAAAATACAGAACTCTATAGTATTCTTGGTACAGTGCATTGCCAAAATAACATCCCCAGGAGTACAAACTATGCAGAACTTTCCATTTTTTTTCTTTTGGGAAATTTCTATGACTCAAGGGAAAATTCAGTTGCAAGAAGAAATCATGAACCAGGTATATTGTTGGTCATTTAAAACCTAACCCAGTGGTCGGCAAGTCATGGGTCATGAGTCACATGCGGCTCTTTACACCTTTTAATTTGGTTCTTCTGTGTGCCAGGCAGCCACTTCAGGAGTCAGGATTCTGCTCTTAGCCTCTGTCAGTGCACACCCTGTGTGCAGCCCCAGCAACTGGCTCCACACATTTCTGATCAGAACCAAGGCCAATGTTGACATTAGTGTTTGTGACTTTGTCAGGCATTGTCAGGATGTAATTTTCTCTACATTGTAAGGCAAATTTTATGGAATTTAACATTATCTATAAATAATATTGTTCTAAAGTTTTTGTTTTATTAGTGGTGTTATTTGTATCCTCCTGACCTATGTGAATACTTGTATGCAGAATATTCTCAGTAAAAACTTACTAAAACTAAAAACAGTGTACCGTCCTATGTATTTTCGGTTTTAAAAATGTGGCTCTCAAAAATAAATTTTTGGCAAGATTTGGCTCAGCTGAAAAAAAGAGGTTGCCCACCACTGGCCTAACCCATAAAACTGCAGCCTATGAGTTCCACATGTTTTAAGACAGAAAAAAATATTCAGGGCTGGAGTGATAGTATAGACAGTAGGGCATTTGCTTTGCATGTGGCAGAGCCAGATTCAATCCCCAGTATATCAGACTCTCCCAAGTCCTGCCATGAGTGATCCCTGAGTGTAGAGCCTTAGCACCACTGGGTGTATCCCCACAAAATAATAATTAAAAAAAGAGGGGCCGGGCGGTGGTGCTGAAGGTAAGGTGCCTGCGCTAACCTAGGACGGACCTCGGTTCGATCCCCCGGTTCCCCATATGGTCCCCCGTGCCTGCCAGGAGCGACTTCTGAGCGAATAGCCAGGAGTAACCCCTGAGCATCACCGGGTGTGGCCCAAAAACCAAAAAAAAAAAAAAAAAAAACCAAAAAAAAAAAAAAAGAAACTGAGAGATAGTACAGCAGATAAGGTACTTGCCTTGCAAGCAGCCGACCTAGGTTTGATTCTCACACCTCACAGAATGCCCCATGCCTACCAGGAGTAACACTTTAGTGTAGAATATGGGTGATAACATAAATTCAGCCCTAAGTTGGTCCTCTGGTAGGTCTAGTGGAGGACAGTAGTGGTACAGGACTGACTTGATGATGAAATATCTGGTCATATGAACAAAATAATGGCCTATGGTGAAGAGAAAACCACAGCAAATAGATGGATAATGATGTGGATGGAAAATATTCCTTTAGCTAAACTGAAGCCATGTGTGGATGTCCATTTACCTTTATCTATGCTTTTGAAGAGATGAAAAGCACCCAGGCTGGGAGCATTTCCTTTTCAGGGGATGGCCAGGGAAGATCAAATAGATCTTAACAAATTAAACCCAAGAGTGCTATGAATTACTACCAGGATTCCAGAGGAAATGGGAGAAGGTATAAGATTCCTCAGAGCTCCTCTGAAATGGCCTATTGCAGGAAGGTTGTCCTCACATCAGAAAGAAAGACCTTCAAAAAACTAAGATTCTTCTCCCATGTAAGACCAATGTTAATCACTTTTATTAGTGACTGGTATAGGAACCATACCATGAGTCTTTGGTTGGGTCTCAGGACTATAGGTTAGTCTAAAGATTAGTACTATGGTGTGTTCAGGACAAGCTAACTCAACATGACACAGCTTAAAGAAATAGTGCTAAGGATTACCATGTTCCGCATTTCATCAAAATCTTCTTGAGAGATAAAATGATAATCAACTCGATCTCCTTCTCCAAAGTAAGGTGGCCTTGTGGTATGGCAGGCCCTAAAAACAGATAATAGGAAACCTATTTTATTTTCATGTGAAATGTCCAAATGGAAAGGGTCTCAGTACAAAGTATGTTTCAAAAAGTTAAAATTGAGCCCTGAGTCTTAAATCATAAAGTAGCACCACTGAAACCCCATAAGAAATGCTGGACTGTTATGAGTCATGTATATACCCCACAGAGAAGAAATACACTTTGAATTACTCCTAGTAATTTCCATTTTGAACCATTTCCTCTGCTACCACTTCAGAAGTCTTGGGGATACTTTATTTATTACTTAGCTATTTCCTACCCAGTATGTTCAGATTCTTGCTGACCTTTGGTCATTTTTTCTGATTTCCCTCATTGCTCCATCTGGAGAGATCATTCATCTTATAGGATTCAGTTTAGGGGTCACCCTACCACTCTATCTACTGATTCTTGATTCTCATATCACTGAAACATGCAATTCTTCCCTATATTCCCACGACAGGGCCTCTAGGCTTTGCCAAGTTGCACCTAAGATTCTAGTTCAGGATACTATCTACTCTGCCCTAGTGGGTATAGACAAGATCATTTCTACTGTGTTCTGAATCTAATACTGTGTGCAGCCTTCCTGGGGATCTATGATCCCAATTTTGAATGGTAGTCTTCCTGAATTAACTGCCTCATCCTTCCACCACAACCCCATCTGCTCTTGAATTCTTTGATCTCTGTGTCTCTTATTCATATGGTCTCCAATAGGTCACTTCAAGAGGATACTCTTGTCCAGCTTATTTTTCACTGTGTTCCAATGCCTAGCCCTGAAACAAGACTCATTAAATGTCTGTGATGCGAATGATCTCTGCAAAGTGAACCATACTTGGAATGAGCTCCATTTTATAGATGATTATAAGAATGACCTGCCCAAGGCCAGAGTAGGCAGTATCTGGTCACACCTAAACTGTGTGGATAAAATGCCAGACTTGTTCAGGACTACTGAATATCTACATATCATTCAGCTTCCCCAACAATAAAGTCTGGGGGAAGTAAATTGGCTTTCAGATTATCCTGTGTCTTTATACTAGGTGAGCAGAGCTAGACCTTTGATGTGTTAATACATTCATTCCTCATCACAAAAAAACTGAGGTAGGTTTTAGTCTTTGCCCTAAACTTGCATTTCTCAACCAAGGAACTGAACAGCAGGCTTCCGCACATTGTCCATAACCCTACCTCAAATTTTCTAGAAAGAATACAAAGGAAAAAAAAAGGAAAGGAAGAAGCAATTGGAAGTTTTGAGTTGGCTTCACTGATGTGTAGAAGGTGGATGTCAAGAACCACTTCCACTGCAGAACTTTCTAGAAAGAAGGCCCTCAGATGACCTGTGCTGTTCTGAATCTGTCATTTTTATATTGAGAAATGCTTGCAGTGTGGCTGTCCACCTAAATTTGAGCATCTTAAAGAGAAAGTATGAGGCTTTACTAAATTGACAGGAAAAAAAAACAATGTGCCTTTTTAGATAAAGACATGCATTTGGGTTATCACCTTCAATGTCCTTCATATCCAAAGATAATTTCAGAATTGTAGTTTATAGTTACACGACTTTATTATTTACTAATTAGTAGTAAGCTCATGGCAAACTCTTTACATCCTGACTTATACCAGGACTTTACTGTTATGGTAAGGAGACAAAAGGACTGAATTGAACTAGAGATAAAACTCAGATTACTCTCTGACTTTGGTCCTCAGGGTCTAAGGCTAAGTTTAAACATTCTAAAGGCTGGTTCCTTAGCCAACTGTCAATCAACAAGGATACTGATAAACCAAGCTGTGAAGGGAAGGAGACAGTTAAAAAAGGAAAAGAACCTGAAACACCAGGCCAAATATTGGAGAGTTTGCATCTCCGGAGGGATATCAGAAGTAGGAAAGATAGTTAGCAGGTGGATAAGAAAGATTTTTTTCAGTTTGTTTTAGATTAGCAAGCAAATTTAAAATCTCTATTCTAGGGGTGGGGAAGGAGCTTGAGCTATAGTATAGTGGGTAGGACACTTGCCTTGCATGCAGCTGATCAGGTTTCAATACCATCATCCCATATGGCCCACTGAGAATGCTCAGGAGTAAATCCTGAGTGCAAAGCCAAGAGTAACCACCTGAGCATTGCTGGGTATTGCCACCCCCCCACCAAACAAACAAAAAATAAAATCTCCATTTTGGTCTAAGTTGCTCTAGAGATAATTATCTTCTTGTTACCATAAATTTTTAGGTGAAACATTGGAAGTGAAAGAGAATTGAGTAAAGACTGTATACTTCATGGTGTACAAATGGCACAGAAGTGAACTAATGCACTCTCTATGTACATTTTAAAATCTGGCTTAAAGTTAGCAACCTCCAAGATTTGCCAAGTGTATCAGCTAATCAACCAACTTACCCATATCTGAAGTATCTGCTATACTGTCTGCAGAGGCGGTGGGCGAGTTCTCGCTTCCCACAAGCTTCTGGGCCAACTAAAATCAACATGGGATAAGGGGCATCCAGGCTGGGCAGTGTGCTGCAACACAGAGCAGAGTCAGTGCCACATGTCTTTGTTACCCTCACACTCCACAAATGTGCACAAGTGCCACATGTATGCTGACCAAAAGGATAACTCCTCATTCCAGAAGCAAGGGGCCCTGATCATATCAAGCAAAGAGTTGACAGTATAGTTGGTAAGGTGCCTGCTTGCATAGAGTTTACATGTGTTTTATTTCTGGCACATTATTTAGTCCCCTCAGCAATGCCAGGAGTAATTCCTGAGCACAGACCAGAAATAAGCCTTGAGCATTGATTGGTCTGGACCAAAACAAACAAACAAAAAAACCCCAAAACAAAAAGCAAATAAACAAACAAAAAAGAATCCTGCCCCCCAATTCAGGCAGAGATAACAAGATAAAATTCAATGATATTTTAAACAAAAAATTTGTAAGGTATGGAGGTACTTGGCTGGTAAGAGTTATTCTCCAAGAACTATGGAACAAAAGAACTAAGTCTGCCCTCTATAGAATTAAACATCATAGTCATATCTACTGATTGAGACCACTTATATACAAATAAAACTTCACAGTAGTAACAAGAAATTTACCTGAGCAAGTACTATGACCAGATGTTACCCTAGAAGCTTTTCATGTATTACCTCATTCAATTAGTACAGGAAACCAATAGGGAAGTTTTTATCCATATCCCCAATTAGCACATGAAAAACAAGTATAGAGAGGTTAATTGACTTGCTCAAAGCAACACTTATTTAAGTTAAAAGTGTTAAATGCATTTAGGCAAGGGTTCCAAGTCTGAAAGAATGGGTTTATTCAGAAAATCTTGCAACATGCTGAGCTGATATGTTTGGATTTTACTCATTATACAAAGTTGAGAATTACAGGGGATAAACTAGCCTGTCTCGAATACATGCAGGGGGTGGGTGAAGAGGGAGATTGGTGGTGGGAATGTTGCACTGGTGAAGGGTGGGGGTTCATTTTATAACTGAAACCAACTTCAAAAAAATGTTTGTAATCCTAGTGCTTAAATAAAGATTAATTAAAAAAATATTTTCTAACAAATAATTTTATAATATGACTAAGTTATAGATTCTATGGGAAGGGGGCCGTGGTTATATGACTTTTCAGTCTCTCTCAACACCCACCTAAAACAAAACTTGAAAGCAAAGTCTATGAAAGACATGAGAGTAATGAAGCCAGGAAGGGAAGCCCTTTGAACTCAACCCCACAGTTGGAATCTTTGCAAGAGAAAGAACTGATGCAACAAGGCAGTATCTTCCACACAAGAAAACAAGAAGAGCCCAAGACAGCTAGTAGGACTCCCTTGGAGAGGAGCTACAACAACATTAGAACTGCATAAAATCCATTCATAAACACACACACACACACACACACACACACACACACACACACACACACACACACACACACACACACACACACA
>PVKC010005899.1:0-32221 GCA_004027635.1 Crocidura indochinensis | reverse complement strand
CTAAACCAGCTTTTTCATTATAGTCTTTTTTACCACCCATTGTTCCTCTCTCCTCTCATATTATAGCAATATGGTTCCCTTGAGACAAAGACTTGGTTCTTTATAACATTAACTCCCCAAGGTCAAAAATATTTCTATTCTCGTTGCCAGCATTTCATATAACAATATCACACGATAGACACTCAAGAAATAAATTTTGAAAGGGAAGAAGGCTATGGAGGTGGCTAACCTGTCTGCTGGTTTGGGGAAATCACTAATCATTTATCAAAAAATAATTTATCTTTAATGTTTCTTCTAGACCTATTGTTGACATCTTTTAATTCACTGGCTTTGACCCATAGGTGACTCCAAGGAAAGCCTAAGCCAGTAACAGAATAGGTTTCCAAGAATGCTCATGAGGCCTGATTCCTATTAATGAGACTGCCAAATCCAGACAAAGTCTGTCATCTAACTGGAAACTACCTCAGCTTCTGGGTACAACAGTTTTAGAAACATATTGAGAATTTGAAACTTTTCCAAGGGTCACTCTGCTGGTGATATGAAGGGCTAACTGTTGAAAAAAAAATGGGAATTCTTTGCCAGGAAAAGAAGAGGACAAAGTTTATCATAAATACATTTAATTTTTCGGTGGAGGTTTGAGGAAAAAGTACACTGGATCTGTATGAATGTCAGGAAATATCTATGGCTGAGTTATGGGAGCTATAGGAAAGGGAATTTCTGACCAGTAAAAAATATTTTCTAATTATGTATCTGGATCTCTGGACTAGAGATAGTTATAAGAATTCTAATAGCAATCTTTTTTTTTTTCAGAAAAAGAGTCTTAATGCCTATGCTGTGGTATCACAAAAGTTGCCTATAGTAAATAAAATATTGGGCCCATGGATTGCTAAAGTTTAATTTTGAGTAGTATACATGTATTTAAATTCAGAGGACCAGGATTTTAGTATAAGTTCTACCACTTCCAAGTGCTGTCTATCCAAGGACTTGAGTCCTTCGAGAAGCCAGTGTGAATGAAATAGAAGAACCCATAAAAGGACCCAGTACATCAAGTAGGGAATAATAGACTTCTAATAGACGACAGAATTTTCTTACTATTTATATTTTATTTTTACATAAAAGGAAGAAGACATTTCCTGAACATATGCTTTAAGTTAAAACATATATAAAAGCTTCTTTCCCTTTCCATGACCCTTTGACATAATTAGTTGTTAAATACCCCTTTTTAAAAATGAAGTAACTAATTCTCAGACAGATAAACCAACTCACCCCTAGTCAAACACTTAGTAAGTGATATAAAGCAAAGTTTTTGGGTTTTTTTTAATAGTGTCAGAAAATTAAACCCAGGCCTCACTCATGCGAGGCAAGTGTTCTACCACTGATCCATATCACCAGCTTAAAATGTTGATTTATTTAAATTAAGGTTTTATTAATTGTTAATTAAAATTATTAATAATTAGGTATTACATTTTGTTAATGGTATAAGCATGTCAATTGTAATATTATTATAAAAATGTATTGCTTACCACCACAGTGTACAAAACACTGCAACATGAACACTCCCAGATCATTTCTAATACACTCTTTCACCTGTATCTCTTTCCTCACTGCTTGATAATCTTAGTATTATAATCCTAGGCCCAAGGTTCATCTTTTTTTTATTTGATATTGTTCATTTGATATTGATATTTGATATTGTTGTTTTCCTTGTTTTCTTTTTCTGATTACCACAGATGGATTAGATCATCTGGTATTTAACCTTGTCCCTCTGACTTCTTTTACTTAAGATGGTCCCTCCAATTCTATCCACATTGCAGAAAACTACAAGATTTTATCTTCTCTTGTAGTTGAGTAGTAAACTATTATGCACATAAACCTCAATTTCTTTATCCATTAGTCTTTTGTTGATTTTTTCCCATATTCTGGCTATTGCACCAAGCATTGAAAACATAGGTATACATATATCTTTTTCAATTTATATTTTGGGGATAAATGCCCAGAAGTGGGATTAAAAGGTTGTTGTGCGGCAAATAAAACTAGGGTTATAATAACAAGATGTCCTATTAGATGATTGAAAATATTTGCACCTAATAATTCAAAGAAAATCCTAATATTCAAATCATATAGAGCAAAGTTCCATAATAGCTCCAGCAAAACAATAATCCCATCAAAATTGAAGAGAAGAAATGAGCAGATATTTTCTCAGAGAACGCAGACAGATGGCCATTAGGTATATGAGACACTGTTCATCATCACTTATCATGAAAAAAATTCAAATCAAACAATTATATATAATTTCACCAGTGTATTGAGTGGCAAAAATGATCAGATCTAAATACGAAAGTCAAAGTCAATGACAATGGAATCAAGAGACCCAAAGGATATCAAGCTATACACAAAAGGCACTTAATACCCTCGTAGATCAGAGGGCTAAGGTTTGAGGTATGGGAGGCACACTGGGAACTATGGTGGAGGGAGGTCCACATTGGTGGTGGGAATGGCCCTAGTTCACTGTCACTAATGGGCCTGAAATACAACTGTGAAGGACTAGTAATTCACAATGGTCTCAATAAAAAAATTAAAAAATAATAATTTCACACTAGTAAGAAAGGCATATATGAATCAACAAGAACCAACCAGTGTTGGTGGGATGTGGTGAGAACCACCATTAACTGTCGGTAGAAATATTGTCTTGTTTAGCCTCTATTGAAAACAGTTTTGAGGTTTCTCAAGAAACTGAAAACTCCCGTTATGATCCAGACTGAAAAGTTTAAACTGAAATATTCTTACTCCTGGAGACCCATTTTTTTACAATGGATTATAACTTTTATAATTTTTGTAAGCCTGTTCTCTTATGGCAATGTTCACTTAATCTTATACAATAATTTTTTTTTCTATAGCTATCTGTCTTATTTTCTCCATTTGATAAAGAAAGTGGTGGGGGTGAGGTCAGAACTATTTACATGTGCTCTTTGCTCTTAGCAACTCACTTTAAGGCACTATGATTTTGCAAATCTATGTCTGAATAGGATGACTGCCAATAGTATTTATTTAGAGCTGTTGGGAGCTAGATATTGGAAATACTCCATCCTCAATAATAAATACTTTGACTTTTCTTTAGTAAAACCTTACTCCATCTACCCAATCTGACTATTCAAGTCTATCTGCCTGTGTTGTCAATTCAAAATACAGTAATCCCAAACTTGTATGTTAGTGCTTGAATCACAGTCTTATTATGTTGATTTTTCTACTAATTTTACTAAACATCTTGTTTATGTCAGAGATAGCCATTCTTGGGTTATTTAGTATAAAAGATCACATGATCTTCCTTCTTTCTCAAAGACTAGACACTTTTACCTGAATAAAATTTCTTCTCAGTTAAAAAAAGGGGTAGTTAGAGATAATTGAAGGTACACTGGTTTGTCTAATGATAAACGTGACCAGGAGAAAATTACTTAAAAGTTTTAAGTGTTTGTTATATATTTTGTAAATATATAATCATCCCTGTTAACATCATGTGGAGAATAAATTAGTTATTATGAGAGGTAAACTGTGTTCAGCAAAAAAATGTTCTATTTTCTTTCAACAATAAATTTTTAATTAGAATTATTTATATTCCCTAACTTGCATCTGCATGTGGATATTGATGCCAAAGTCAATTAAAATCTGGGGACAGTGAGGATACAAATCATTTTCTGATCTGAAATCTGAAATCTAGAAACTTTTTCTCACAGATTACCTCTCAGTTGTCAGAGACTGTATAAATATACCTATTGGTATGAGAGAAAATGAAGGATACCACTCAGAGAATGTTGATCTACTCACATTGAACTGTGATAGGAGGAATATATATATATATATATATATATATTTATATATGTGTGTGTGTGAAAATTGGAGTATTCTGCATTACACTAATTTGTATTACCTATCTCTAGTTATAAAATTAATAAATGAAGTTAATATAGGCAAAAAATTCTTCGGCATTGCTAGTCTTCCTTCCCATCCCAAACAGCATTATGAAACAATTAGAACCTTTTCAAATGATGCTAGATTATCATTTCTTTGGGTGATGTCTGCACAGTAGGGCTGGTACTTGAGTATTTGTTCTTCTTGATCATACAATGCTATCTCAGAAGAAGCAGAACTGGGGTAAATAAAAACCACCCTGATAGTGCTTAGTCAGGGATGCGACAGGCAATGCCAGGTATCAAGTCAGAACCTTCAAAATGCAAAGCATGTTTTCCACTTTAAGCTATCTCCCAAGCTCTCCCTTGCAGTTTCTAAAGTTTTTATGAATGTCTAAAAATTTTAATTGACTTATCTTTTGCACATTACTCTATTTTTCATTAAATAAATAAAAATTTAAGAGAATAGAAACACTTCTAATTGGAAAAGTCTATTTTTATTTATTAACAAGATTATAAGTTTTTACATAACATAGGAATACAATATTACTATACTGTGTCTATTACCAATGTCTAATACCAATATGTTATGTGCAATCCAATGGGGACCTTTCTTGGGAACCTCAATTCTATTGATAGTTCAGGTGTTGGACTTCAATACATTAAATATTCAATAGATTTAATAATTATTGACTTTCCTTATATGTCACATATAGATCAAATCATTCAATATTTGTTTCTCTTGGCTTATTTCAATTTACATGACTACCCAATTTCATTTCTTATAGTAGCAAATGGATACATTTCATCTTTTTCTTAGAGTTGAGTAGTATTCTGTTATGTATATATCATATATTCTCACATATTCATTGTTCACTCAATTTTTGAGTACATACATTTAGTTGCAGATCTTGACTGTTGTAAATAGCATGGTAGTGAACAAGGCTGAACATATAGTCTTTTGAATTAGTGGTTTTTTGCTACCACTCAGTCTCAGAAAACTACAAAAGTGTCAACTCCTGGCACCATTCCCAATTCACTACCCCAGACTTCCTTCCTCTGAAGTTAAATGATCTACTCACTTGGAAACATTCCCCTAGTAATCCAGAAGATTAACCATCTCTTCCCATGAAAATACTGTAGCGTTGATGAATAAATGATCAAATTTCACATATTAGAAATTAGGGCAATTTAGAATTTCCCTTTTATGAAATCAAATGAACCAAGAGAAATGTTTTATTTTATACCCCAACAAATAAACATATCTTTACAAGGGAAAATATGGATGCCATTTGCCATTGAGTAATATGGCACCAGATGAAACCCAGTATGAGGCATAAAAACCCATGGGTGTTCCCTCGTGGAGATGCTATTTTCCAGAAGAAAGCTGAATTGTAGGGCTGTTTTCTAAGAGTAAAAATAAACAACATTATTCAAACATACTTAATCTTCCCTAAAATATTCTTCCTTGATGTTTTTGTTCTCACCAGTGTTTGATTAATCTCTCCCTTGGCTTGAGTCATCAAACACCTATTTTGATATTTTTCATGTTTTATGTTTAGATACAGACATGTCACTGACAGCTTGGTCATCTTTTTGGGGTCACTTCAGTGCTTCCACCCATCATCAAGTCTAACTTTTCAACATCAATTATCTCTGCATCCTTAGGTTTATCTCACATTACAGCTCTTCCAGTTGCCACTAACTTCTGTATCTGGTTTATTCCATTTTATCTTTGCCCCGGTTTCTTTCCCTTTGTTTTTTTTTTCATCTTTGTGACCCTCCTGAAAACATCCTTCCATCTGCCACATTCTCTACCCATTTTGAAAAATAACAATTTTATTTGTTTTTGCTTAATAAACTTTATCCTGAAATATTGCTATAAGCATTCATTTACTTTGAGTCAACCCTTTTTATTAGTATTTTGACATGAAAGGAAAGAATATTTCTGAGATTCACTGTAGGTTGAAAAGCAAGAATGCATGAAATTTAAAACACTTTAAAGCACTTACCCTGTGCTGGCTCTATGAATTCTACTTTACTTATACTTACTGAATGCTCATGACACTTCTGTAAAATAGACTGGTCTGTTCCTCTTGAGTAATTAGGAATCATGAATCTTAAAGAATTTAGGAGTTTCCACCAAATTAGCCATTCATGACATCATTGGAAGAGTATAGAATTAGATTTGTTTGCCACTAAATACCTTATTTCTCTAAGGATACCAATAAAGAATCTTCTTTGGGAAAGTTAACTAAGACCATAAATACCAATTGAAATGTTAAATGAAAGAAAAAATATTTTAGCACTATATCATTTAGTAGGAACTACATTAGATACCCTATCGACCTATCATCTACTACTGTCATCTGGGTTGTTGGGGTTACAAAAAACTCTGTATGTCATATTCATGCAATCTTGTTAAATTTATCATGTCTTTAATTTCATGATCTCACCCAAAGAACAAAAACATTTAAATTTTAAAAAAGGTTAATTTTATGCCCCACAGGAGTGCTACCTAACTTTCCTCTTTAGTTCCTTTTTTTTTTTTTGGCCTGGATTGCCTCACCAATTTAGAAAATAAAGTTATCTTTCTTGGAGGAGATGCATTTCATTTCTGAAAAATGGAATATCTCATATGTATATTAAATTATCTGAAATATAATTATGTGATTTTAATTAACTATTTTGTCCCCAAACACTTGCCTCCATACCTGATATTATAACACTGATTAAAAGTTATGTTTTTCATTATCTCTATTTCTTCAAAAATTTGAAAAGCTCCATTAAGCTCATCACATACATTTTAATCTCTATAAGACAGAGTTCATTGATCAGTTTCAGATTTTTATGAGAATCTTTCATCTTATGAAAATGGAACCAATTTATCATCTTAAAAATGGAAGAAAAAAACCACAAAGATAAATAAATTCCAAATAATTGATAGTGCGCTTTATACAAGTATTCCTGTTCAGAGGTGCAAAAACTGTAAAGAAATAACACATCTAAACCTGAACACCAACAACAGCGGACATCAGACAAAACTGCAGTATTTATAATATATCTGCTAAAGGAAGATTTCATCCCTCCTGTACTGTTACTAAAGGAAGAAAACTGAGTTTGATCAAGTATGCCGCTGACATCATACAAGAAATGAATGACAGGGGCATATGAAGGGCAAGATATGTGCCATATATATGTGAACAAATTCATTCAGAATACAAGAAATTCGTCAAATAACTTAGTTTATGCCACAAAGTATAACGAATGATAATATATAGATGAACTTATATATTGTGTAAGATGAACTATGTGTCAGTCTTTAATGTTTTTAAATAACGTACATATCAAATAAGGAAACAAAAAGTGCTTATAATAAAGAGAAAGTGGTTGTTAGTTTAATAAGGAAGAGAGCATTGGTTGAGCCAGAACACTAATTAGAAGCATTAGACAAAGTTTGATTTCATGATCTAAATGGTATTAGCGAAGGTTTTTGTCTGATAATAATTACTGAGCCATGACACTTCTCTTGCTTATTTCTTTATTTATATTCTATTTACAAGGAAAAAATGCAAATGTACAAATTAAGCAATCCTGGAGATTCTAGCTATAAATTATCAAATCTAGCTTCTATGGAATGAATATAAAGTATGGATATTGAATGGATAATAAAGAACTTTATCTCCAAACTTTAAAAGAATTTTACACAGTAGAGCAGCTGAGCATACTTTACTTCAACTCAGAATATATACAATAATCCAGTTCTCAATGATAGACCTATAGGACAGCTATTAGGAGATGAAAATGATTATTAATCATGGAAAATAAGCACTGTATGCAAAAACACTGCTAAGTAAAAATCTACAGACCCTAACAAACAACGCTAAATTTCCTCTTCTGAAATAAAGGTTTGTAATTCTATAAGAAAATACAATACTCCCATATAATGTCTCATGAAGAAGTGAGTTTGCTGCTCCTGGAATTTATGAAATAATTAGTAATTTCTTATCTGAGCTGTTGTTTAGGTTACACTTGTACTGGCCAAAAGCCCAGTTAGTCTATAATTCTTTCAAACTCAGATAGAAATATCTAAGTCAGATGTCTACTTTTATTCAATAAAGGCTGTATGCCAGATATGTACTATAGGTGAAATGTGCTTTTTTTCTATAAGCACACATATGTATACACGTATAAACATAAAACCACCCTAAGAATCAGATGTCATGGTTTCCACCAATTAGATAAGCAAGGCTCGGGGAAACTGAATCAGATGTTTTGAAAGTTTTGCTGCCTCCAAAGTCAATCACTGATCTCCCTTCCGAAATTGGGAAAGGATTCTTTTTCTCTGTGGTCTCATCCAAATAATGACACAGGGGAGCCCTGACATTAGAGCAAAGTCACTGGGAGTTCAACATCATCGACCAATTCCTGGGTCCTGCTACACTGCTACTGACTTAAGCTTTCCTGGCTATGTCCCAGAAAGTTTCGTTTACATGCTAGTTATTAAACAAGACTTATGTACATAACCTATAAAGCCTCTCGATGGAAAGACAGTGAATGGAAAGAGACAAAACGGAAAATTGTATTCAGGCTATAAATACAGAAATAATCAGGGGCTTTTGGATGAGAAGTGGAAGTCAAAACATACATGTATATGTGTGTTGAGAAGTATATGTTTGAGAGTAGGTAAATGCATGCATTCATGTGTGACTTCATGGAGTTCACTCCAATGTCACTCCTTAAAGAGATTTCTTGAATCATCCTTCTCAATAGCTCATTTGCCATTTTAGCCATCTCTTTATCATGCTTTATTTTTCTCTCTAGTTTTCGCCTTCTTCAATTTATACTACCTCTTGGCACAGAGTAATCTACTGTATCTCTTCCTACAGAACATGAACTACTTGAAAGTTGGGTATTTTTGTTTACAATCCTTCATTATTATTGAGATATGACCTAAGACCTGAAGAATTCTCAAAAATGCTTACTCATAATTTTTGTGTTTTAAAAAATTATTTAGAGATTATTCACTAGAGAGGGATTTGAAAAACTTTCTGCCAAACCATTAGAAAGAAGTGAAAGATTAGATCTCTAAGGAAGCAGCTTAATGAAAGGGTTCTACCAGCTAGGATCTTTAAAGAAATTAATTCTTGTTTCTCAAAATAAGTTTTCCCATGAATAAGCATATTTACCTCTGTGGTGGTTTTGGTCAGTTAGAAGTAAAAATACTACACAGAACCTGGCATAACACTGAACATGAAGAGTGACGTAGAGAAGGTTTCCTGGATAGGGTCATATATCAATTAAGCCTTCAAGAATGAATTTGAGCCAAGTAGGTAAAGGGCTAGGATATAGAGCCCTAGGCAAAAGTCAACATTGGCAATGACAAGGCCCAGAGAATGAGCGGAGCCTATTTACAGAACCAAAAATAGTTCAGTGCTTTGAAACACTGATTTTGAAGAGGAGTCTAGCAGGATATTAAGCCAGTGTGGTAAGAATAAGGGGTGGAGGGAGGACAAAACTGGTGGTGGGAATGGCCCTGATTCACTGATTGTCACTATGTACCTTAAATATTACTGTGAAAGATTCATAATTCACTTTTGTCACAATAACATTATTTAAAAAAAAGAATGAGTACAATCTGAAGGACCTGGTATGTCAAACCCAGGAGAAATCTCATCTTTTATTCTAAGAGTAGTGCAATGTCATTGATAAACATTCATAGGGGGACAATGATAGTTCTCATTGTGAAAGATCACTCTGAAGTCATGCTAGAGTAGATAGTCTATTAAGGAGTGAAATAATGGCCTTAGTCATGGAAGATGATAAATGAGGGGAAGGGATGTTGATAGAAGGCAAACACATTGAAGAAGGAGACAGAAATGTGTACATGGAGTCTAAAAATGTGACCAAACCAAATTATGGCCATGTATTTTCTGTGTAGAGAATTAACAGTCCAAATTTTAGCAGCATAATTTAAATTTTGGCAATGGTGACTACTGTTTTAGAAAAATAGGCCAGTGAGAGATAAAAAAAATATAGTTAGGAACATTTTTTATTTTGATGAGGTTGTAGACTGTACTTTTTTTAATATTTATTATATTATCTTGGAGTAAATATGTTTAAATCAACTATATGATAAACTTGAAACTCAAAAGTCCCAGTATCTTGATACATTTGCAAAATTATAAATTGGGCAACTAAAACTAAGGCCTCACCTTCTCTGACTCCAAAGTTTGTGTATGTTCTACACATGTTACATTTCAAAAGACCATATTTTAAGGCTCTGAAGTGCTTTCCAGGAGTCATCAGTTAACAAATATTTTAGCAACTACAATTTTCTATGCTTGGTGTCGACATAGACATATGGGTCAGTTATGGATCAGTTAGAAATATTTAAGAGAAAATCAGAGAATAGTAGATACAGAAGTACTTTGCATTAACCATTCATAAGTGGGATTCCGGTATAACTAACCCATAGACATAGCTACATCTGGATAAATTCTCTAAGATTTAGAAAAGAGCTTCCAATTGCACATACATAAAGAAAATATGATCTATTCATGTAATCAGAGAATTTCATTAAATGAATGGGAACAACAAATTGAGTTTTGTAAAGAGAAGGAATTTGGCATCTGCCATAATAAATTTGAAATCTCAGAGCATTCTTTGTGGGGAGCTTCTAGGATGTTGGTTTGGCATGTAGAAGTAAACTGATTGTGATACTTGAGACCTTAAAGAATATATGTTATCAAAGACAAGGTCCAGAGTACTACATTCTGATTTTTCTCATGTTTATTGCGGTTCTCTAAGACATACTGATAGAGTTTCTCAGAATTCTCCATCAAATCCTTCAAACATAGGACCTGTCAAAACTAGTGTTTCAAAGAACACACTTTGAGAAGCTGTTACCTTGACCATTAAAGAGAAAAGGGCTCCATTATTCAAGGCAAACTAGATATTACTCCAGTTGTGAACAACCTTCTCTTCCATGGTTTAAAATAGCAAAGGGTGCATTGATATTTTATCTGTTGGAACTATTTTACTAACTGTTGTAACTTAAGGCTCTAAATTGATAGATATGTATCATCTTTAATATTCCTAGTCTCAGTACTATAGAAAAAGATATATCTTCTTGGTTTCAGTTTTATCCATTAAGTTACCTAGCATATTAAAGGCACATAATGTTTATAAATCATAGATTCACACTAACTTCCTGTTCTATTTGATCACAGAAAGATTGACTTGTGATACTACTGTGTATCCAAAATATTTATTATCCTACATCGAATCATAAAAAAATTATGGACAACAGTAATGTCAATCCCAATGATTGTTTCTGCAATATGAAACAATATATTCTCTACATATGGGGCACAAAAGAGTTTTGAACAGAGGGATAAATAAATGTGTATGAAGGATTCCAGAATCATAGATTTGTCTTGGTAACAGGCATGGATATATTTTATCTGGACTTCTCTTTCAAATGTCTTTCTTCTTGGAAGAGGTAGCATGGACTACTGAAAATTTTGTGCTGGCCTAAATTTGGCTATGATGTTCTAAATTTCCACCATTCCACCTCTTTCCCATCTAAGACCACAGTTTTTTTTTTAAAGATACTGCTGATTCACAATATCCAAGTAACTCATTTGTGCCACTCTTTCTTCCTAAAACCCCTCCTGTTTTCAGTCTATTTTTGGTTGATGATTAGCTTTTTCTTTCTCTCATGATTTAGAAAGGTTAAACAAGAATCATCCTACTTGAACTTTGTGTGTTTTCCTTAATCTTCTCTTACTCATGCCTTCAAAGTTCATCCCTTCAAGGAATCCTACCTAGGAGTGGTATATGAGAAATATTCCTGTAGCCATGATTCTCAAGTTTTATCCTAACTGACACATAAACTAAGTCTCCATATTACTTATGATTATACAGCATAGTGCAATGAACCTATACATATATGATGAATATATATATATATATATATATATATATATATATATATATACAGTGTATCATATCAGTACTATTTGGAGCCAGCCAAACTGAATAAATTCCTGACTTTGCCACACCTAGCCTTTGGGTGAATTACTTTTACTTAACCTTCCTTTCCTCGTTTGTAAAATAAATCCTTAAAATGACCTTAAACTGAACTGACCAGCATAGGTAATTAGCATCTTCCATATTTAATCCTATCTGCCCTAGAAGCAGATGATAATATCAATTCCATATAGGTTTTTGATTATTAATAAAAAAAGCATTACCCCCACACTGGTAGCTAAAATGAAAAGAGTTCCCATTGCTCCCTTTGGCATATAGGGACAGGATCTTTAAATCTGCTAGGAAGTTCTAATATGTCCATATTTGAATAATTTCTGGGAGCTCACACACCTTTTGGTGGCTGCTAGTCTGAACCTAGATCTGGCTAGTCTGGGATGGCCTAACTCGCATTTTGGCACTTCACAATCAGCTAGAGCAAAAGAGAAACTTGATCACATTCTCTCATCGCAAAACTGGCTAAGCTGAGTTTTGTCCTCATGGCAGCTGGCAAAGATCCAAGAGAAAAAATGGTGGTGGTGACGGGGGGATGATCAAGACCTCTTGGCAGAAGTTCAAAACTGGCACAAGGTCACTTTTTCCACATTCTATTGGCAAAGGCTGTCCTGAAGCTGGCCCAAATTCCAGGACTGACAAGATGGAATATACCTTTTAATAGAAAGTTACAAATGCCATTGCAAAGTGCATTGAGGCAAGGACAAATAAGCTATTTTATGAGAGAAAACTACCACTCTCCCATTTATTTTTTTTCCCTTCTCGGTTATTTATGTCCCACTCTAATTTTGTCCTGATGGTTTTTAGCTTCTCAAGGCAGTGACACTCTATTTTATATCTCTATCGTTCACATTTTCTAAGTGGTGATAGCTAATAGAAACCACCACTATCATCATCACCATTGGCTAAGTCATAAATTTATTTGAGATTCTGTTGGAATCAAATTTAATACCTCACTTCGTCCTAACAAACTTTTGTCTATGGAGCTGTGATTCTTGACTATCTTTCTATATTCATGCACTTAGTAGGTGGCTAATGAGAATATATATTAAATGCAATCCCTGTTTTTCCCAACTATTCTGTGGTCTTAGCAAATGCTTTGTAGTTCCAGGAGAGGGAGCCAGAATTAAGCAATGAGTCAATCTTTCCCATCACTAATTACTCCCAATATTGTCTTCTGTTTCACCTGTTTCACTTCCAATTTACCCCCATAAACTTGTTATCCTGACTTGAATTCAGCCTCCTGTGAACTCTTACACTTCTCACACCCTCCAGTGTCCATATTACTCATCTTATTCACCCACATACCACCTACATCCCACCATTCATGTCTTTGCCCAAACAATCCTCCCAGCCCTTTGGTTATATGAGTTTATCACAGTTATTTTTCAGAGAGGTTCCATAAAGCCCTATGCTTAGTCATAAAGACCAATAATAGCAATGTCTTTTCATTGCCAAGAATCCTTTGGATTCTGAAACCACATTGATATTAAGACAGATACAATAATGCCCATTTTCAGGAACCCCAAACAAGGGATGTAGTGGGTTAGGAATCTTTTTCAAGGACACAAAGCAACATTCCGGATGGATCTATGGTTTATAATTGGGCAATTATTTAAACCTCCTATCAATCAACCTGTTCTATTGTGCTTTCTAATTTTCTACATCATTCGTTCAGTTTTGTACCATTGCTCCATTAGACAAAATCAGGAAATATCAAGTGTTTGTCACCTATAATTTAGGCACAACTGGAAACTAGAAAGCAAAAGATAAGTTCTGTCAATGTAAGGAGAAATCCATCTGTTTAGTAAATAAAAGTTTTCTTATTTATATAGCTTTGTTTTCTAATCAAGTTTCCATCTCTTGATCATTTTGAGATCTTGAGTAAATTTCATAATATGTTTGGTGATGAGTTTCTTTTTCCTTAGAAGTGGGTATTAAACTTTACACCATGGGTTTATTAGGAAGGTTGAATGAGATGATGCAAATAAAGTTCTGACACATAGCCATTCTCCAGGCTATTATTTTTTATGTTGTTTTCATTGTTGTTGTTAATAAATACAAATGAGGTAAGAGTGAGTCATAGTAGCCAATTGCTCAACCCTCTTATATTCAGTCTTCTTCATATTTATGTCTCTGTTATTCATTCCATGTTTGTCTTGTTGTTGTTGTTGTTGTTTTTGTTTTTGCAGGTCTATATCTAGAAAAACCCTTTTAGCTCAAAGGTGATAATTGTGATCTTAGAGACATATTTGGATTAATTAGATGCCTCTCTTCTACCCATCATGCATTGGTGTTCCAGAAGGACTGCTAGCTAAAGGAAACATTGATATTTAAAACAATTGAAGGAGACACAAAGATGATTTTTTGTTTTTGTTTTTGGGTCACATCCTGCAGCGCTCAGTGGTTACTCCTGACTCTGTACTCAGAAATCACCCCTGGCAGGCATGGGGACCATATGGGATGCCGGGATATGAACCACCATCCATCCACATGCAAGGCAAACGCCCTACCTCCATGCTATCTCTCCGGCCCCACAAAGATGAATTCTTAATTTGTGAACCTGAGACTCAGTTTGTAAAGAAAAATCACAGCAACCTGAACTATGAGAATGGTCTACTTATTTTTAAAATAATATCTTTATTTAAGCACCACGATTACAAACATGATTGTAGTTGGGTTTCAGTCATAAAAAGAATACCCCCTTCACCAGTGCAACATACCCACCACCAATGTCCCTCATCTCCTTCCTTCCCCATGAAATTTAAGACAGAAATCAAGACTAATCCTAAGTGTTTCCTCCTGTGTTTCACATTTAGTTATGTAACAATATTAAGCAGCATTTTTCTTATTTGATTTTTATATTTTATTTATAAAAGATTTTCATTTTTATTTAAATCTCAAGACTAGAGTTAAAGTGTTACTATGTCTTATTGTTTAAAGAGAAATAACAAAATGTACTCAAATATAAAATTGCATGCCCAATTTTATGGAGTTAATGGTGGGAGAATTGTTAATCAAATATAGATAAAGTGATTTTTTTTAAGTATAACTGGAATACACATACCACTGACTAGAGTACTTTTCTACCTGAGCCATCTCTCTACCCTAATGGCTAGGCTGGAATAAAATAAAATGGGACCAATGCTGGTCTGAACAAGGAATGCCCTTCTATACTCAGCTCTGCAGAAAAGCTTATAAAGTATGCCTTTTTTTTTAAGATTGGCAAGTTGAAAAGAACTGAATGGAAGCTTAAACGACATATTCCTCTGTAAAGGAGCAAGAAAGGACTGAATAATTCAATGAAATTTAATGGGTTTCTTAGAATATGCTAGCAAACCTTTCCCATTCTTAAACCAGATGTCATTGTCAAACTTTTTCTGTTTGATTCATTTGAGTACTCCCATTGGGGAACCACACAGAGGACCCTCTCCTCAGAAGAAGTTGTCTTCTGAAAAGCTCTAAATAAAATAACTAATTGTCATGGATGTGTACAGAGCTAGTGAGTCATGTTGAGACCTTTCTTTCATGTGGACTTGTTATTCCCTAAATGTGCAGAAATATACTGGGCAGATGTTTTTTTTTTTTCTCTTCATTAGATTGCTCCAATTTACAGTGGCATGATATCATTGACTATTTGAATATTGGCTTTCTAAACAAAGTCAGAGAACTATCCCTGAGCATCCTTTGAGTTCCAAAATGCCATGGTTTTCTGTCACTTACTAATGTGAGTAGCTTTCATGAGAGTTTATACTGATGAGATTTATGTCTTTCCCCATCTTGAGGAGTTCAACCTGAATAAACCTCATTTTATTCCATTGAAAAATGAACATAAATAGATGACATGTTATAAACTCTTAAATAGGAGAATCATGTTTTGCGTGAAGCATTCTTGTTATCTTAGCATCAGACATGTAAATTCATAACAGTCCCTGTTATTATTACTAATATTGTCTCTAGTCTATTTTTTTCCATTGCTCCTTTGTCCTCTGAAGTCAGAGCAAGATGTACAATAAAATTATAAGCTCTAGATTTGTTGAGCCTCCAAGGAGAAAGTGAACATTTTATATCCCTTAGGCAATCAATTAGTAGCATTTCTGATGGAAATCAACTCTCCATATGAAATAGTATTTAATTTCAAGCATAAGGAAATTCTCTGATTAGTCACAGCTCTGAAATGTTCGAACACCATTGGTGTCATTATCTCAGCAACCAGGTATCCAAGACCTTCACAGCTATTTAGCATAATGGATAGTTGCTGACAAGCTTCTCGGCAGTGTTTCACTTGCAGGTGTCTTACTACAGCATTAGCTAGGGCTTTATTTGAACAACATGCTCTTTTCATGACTTAATTGAAGGGCTTTTACTTTCACGGCATAATGTTAATACTAGTTTTCTGCCGCCCATATGTCTCTGCTAAGAGTGCCCCCAAGGAGATGCAAACTTTCCTTCCCTAACATACTGAGGTATGCAGTTCTCCCTCGGTTGCTGTTCTTTCCTCTTGTCTATCTATGTTGAATGTTGAATCTACACATCTTTATCAATGTCAACAAATTTTTTAAAAAAAAATCTTGGACATAAAATATTAAAACTCGCATTCTAAAGTTCAAATGAGATATAGTATAAATAATGTGGATATATGGAGAAATATATAGATAAAAAATTCTGAAAATTATAGAAATAACAAGGAAGACTAAATTATTTAGACCTGGAATGTAGGTTGAGGTTATCTAGGCTTCAAGCATCAAGGATACTACTAATACATGATTGTACATATGTATGAACACTAGTATATGATTGTACATATGCATAAATATACAAGTATGTGTATATATGTAATTAAGGTATTAATAGCAAATATTACAATATATTACATTCTCCAGACACATACAAGCATAAATCTATGTTTTTGTTTAATGTATCTATACGCTATTATTTTGCAACTTGTTTTTTTACTCATAAATATTTCATGACATTTATTCATTGTATTTCAAAAGTATTTACCTCTTACCTTCAAGAAGTCAAGCATTATTATGCTACAGGCACTGGAACATAGCCATAAGGATTCTTTTCATGTCAACACTACCAGATTTATATCATTCTTTTTAATGACCGCACTGAATTCCACAGTGGAAAGTTTTTATTTGTTTTGGTAACAACTCTTCTAATGATAGATATTCAAATTGTTTCTAGTGAGTTTATACTATACACAATGTTTGGGTTGACTTACATATTAGTGAAGCTGTGCAAAATATTTTCAAGGTAACTTTCTTGAGAAGTATTAGAGGAGTAATTTGCATGCACATATTAAAATTAAGTTGTCAATTTTACCTCCAAAAGACTAAATAACAGAACTGTTTTACTTATGAAGTCTAAATATCTAAGGACTTTTGCAGAGACAGAGATCCTATGAAGTAATGTTCATATAACTAATGATAGTGATGAAGATGATGATGTTCGTTGCAAGTATTGTACATAAGACAAAGAAGATTCAGGAAAGGGAAATTGTATGGGATTATGCAAAAAAAAAACTGAACCTGATTTGATCCCTGACACGACAATGCTCTCTGAGGATCAACAGCTGTAGAGTTGGAGGCCTTGTACACTACTAAGATGAGCCCCAGTTTCACTAGGACAAGAAACACAGTATCCTTTGGCACTAGCATTGATTTGTCCAACCTAGTTGGCCAGGTATTTTTGTCAGTGTCCCTGGGACCAAAAATCAAAACTTGGAAATTTATTCTCTTCCCTCAGCCCACCCCTTCACACACCACACACAAACACACACACACACACACACACAGAGAGAGAGAGAGAGAGAGAGAGAGAGGAAAAAGGATAATGAGATAAAAAATAAAAGCAAGAGGGGCCAGAGCACTAGCACAGTGGTAGGACATTTGCCTCACACGGAGCTGCCCAGGATGGACCTGGATTCTTCCCTGGCATCCCATATGGTCCTCCAAGCCAGGAGAGATGTCTGAGTGCATAGCCAGGAGTAACCCCTGAGCGTCACAAGGTGTGCCCCCCCCACAAAAAATATATATAATATTTTCATATATATGAACATATATAATATGTTCAAGGGTAGAGAAGTAAATAGGACATCTATAATTTGAGTCCCTTGCTTTCATTTATAATAGCCCAATTTAGTTTCTGTTTTTTATTTGTTTTATTTGTCTATTTTGTTTTTGTTTTGGGCCACGCCGGTAGTGCTTAGGGGTTACCAGGAGTTACTCCTGGCTCTGTGCTCAGAAATCACCCCTAGCAGGTTTGGGGAGACAATATTGGATGCTGAGTACTGAATCTGGGTCTGTCCCAAGTCTGCCGCATGCAAGGCAAATGCCTTACCACTGTGCCTCCAACTCAGTTTAAACAGTACACATGTAGTTGCCATCCACTTATACTGGGAAATTCTCCATGAGTATTAACTTTATAGTAATTATCATTTTATATGATTTAAATTTTATAATAAAACTATGAAAACATAATACAAATATAATAAATATATAATTTTATTATTATTTTGATTTTATAAAAATTTGAAAAGACATTTTTGAAAATTTTGAAAGACATTTCTTTTTTGTTTGTTTGTTTGTTTTGTTTTGTTTTTTGGGGGCCACACCCAGTGACGCTCAGGGGTTACTCCTGGCTATGCGCTCAGAAGTTGCCCCTGGCCTGGGGGACCATATGGGGCACGGGGGATCGAACCACGGTTCGTCCAAGGCTAGCGCGGTAAGGCAGGCACCTTACCTCCAGCGCCACCGCCTGGCCCCTTGAAAGACATTTCATACAATCTGCATATGTAGGAGATCAAGAAATTTGTGTCTAAATTTGTTATCTAAATATTGATTTGAAATATTTCTAAATCTCAGGAGTTTACTGCAGGCCTCTATGGTGTAGCTGCTATGTAGGTCCCAGTGTCATAGTTTACCACCAGGACAAATCTCTCTTCTATTCTTCCACCATTATAATTCTGTCCCTTGGGAAAATATCAGAGCTTTTATCATGTCTGTATAGGAATAGGTTTTATTTCTTGCCACCTTGTCAGTGGAAATTCATGTTCTACATATAAGTGAAATAATCCAGTAATTCTGATATGCATGACTTATTTTACTTACCATAATACTGTCAAGTATTATTCATT
This sequence comes from Crocidura indochinensis, assembly GCA_004027635.1. NCBI lineage: Eukaryota > Metazoa > Chordata > Mammalia > Eulipotyphla > Soricidae > Crocidura > Crocidura indochinensis. The sequence continues at coordinate 13,126 of PVKC010005899.1, read as the reverse complement.
TTTAAATTGCAGAAAAGTATTCCATATTCCATTGAGTATAGACACTACATTTTCTTTATCCTTGATATTCATTTCTATTCATTTTTATTTAACTTAGATTATTTTAACATAAGGATTTACAATAATGTTAATTACTGAATCTCATTGACTATTGTGAATAATAATACTAAGGACCATAACTTGCACATGTACCTTTGAATTAATGGAGATCCCTTTTTTAAATTCAAGGGGAGTCTCAAAAGTGTTGTTTAAGAATCTCAGGACCTGGGCCGGAGAGATACCATGGAGGTAGGGTGTTTGCCTTGCATGCAGAAGAATGGTAGTTCGAATCCTGGCATCCCATATGGTCCCCCAAGTCTGCCAGGAGAGATTTCTGAGCTTAGAGTCAGGAATGACCCCTGAGAGCTGCTGGATGTGATCCAAAGAAAAGAATCTGAGGGCCACTCCCAGCAATTCTCAGTCATCCAGTCTGGGGGGTTCTGTGTGAGGGTCCTCTAGTGCTTCATATTTCCTAGGGGACTTAGTGGTTGGAGAATCTCCAGAGATATACCAACTTTTAGTAACCATGTGATGCCAGGGTTAGAGTTGAGGTTAGCTGCATGTAAGGCATACTCATTATTAACCCATCTAATGTTTCCTTCAGATCCCTGGGATTTAAATTTTTAATACATTGATCAATTTATAGATGTTGTGATTATACCTGGATGTATTCAAGGGACCATAGATACTTTAGCACTACTTGGGGAATAAAAAAGCTACATGAAGCAATTCTGAGAAGTCCTCAATATGAGAGATTAAATGCATGACCTCTCATATATATGTCAGATGATTGACTACTCGAGTTATATACCTAAACACTACATTTTCATGATTAAGGAGCATGATTTAATTTAATTTAATTTATTTTATTGAGACCACTGTGAATTACAAGTCTTTGATAGCTGTATTTCAGGCATTTTGTGACAGTGAATTAAGGATATTCCCATCACCAATATTGACCTTCCTCCACCAGAATTTCCAGCATGCATTCCCATACCTCCACCGTTAGCCCCCGAGTCTACCAGTATAACAGGTCCATTTTGTGTTTAGCTTTGTATAGTTTGGGTCTCTTGATTCTATTGTTGTTGACTATGGCTTAGGTATTTAGTTCTGACCATTTTTCCACCCAATGCACCTGAGACCACTTGGTCCCTGTGCCCCATCCACCTTTATTTTTCTTTACTCCATTTGTAGAAAGACATAGAAATATGAGGTAAAACACAGGGCTGGAGTGGTGGCACAGCAGTAGGGCGTTTGTCTTGCATGTGACTGACTTAGGATAGACTGTAGTTCAGTTCCCTAGCGTCTCATATGGTCTCTCAAGCTAAAAGTGATTTCTGAGTACATAGCCAAGAGTAACCCCTGAGCTTCACAAGGTGTGGCCCAAAAACCAAAGGAAAAATTTATTATGAGGTAAAACAAAGTGATTCATGTTTCAAGGTTCTATGAAAAAGGCAGATGCCCCACCTAGAAGAGAAAAGTAAAATTTCAAAAAGTGCGTGTGTGGGAGAGTTGTGACGATTTTTTTACTATGTAGGCGTAAACATTTGGGGAAATTAGAAAAATACCTTTGGCCTAAAAAAACAAACAAACAAAAAACAGGGCATCTCTACCTATAAAGCATACTGTCATAGGCTGACTGCAGGCTTCAGGCATTTTCCAATCCCAAGATCTTTCTTTATAGTCCCAGGAAAAGTTCTTAGTAGCTGTTGTTGTAATCAGTCTTCTTTAATTAGAGATCTTGGATTTTGCATAGATACTAGGTTGAAACTGTGATGTCATGGAGTGTCTTCTAATTTCATCTCACCATTAGATGGCAAGGTAGAGAAACCTGCCCTTAGAGCATGTCATTGCTATTTCCTCATTTTCAGGGTGTCATATGAACCGATCCTGGAGCAAATTCGTGCCAAGGTGGCATTAGGACACCCCCAGGGGGAGTTTGATTCCTGGTGCTAGAGCAGAAAACTGTGCTGTTCCATTGAGATCTGAGGTTCAGGGTTGTACAGTCAATGTCCAATCAATTGAGGCCAAAGTCAAGTTCCTATGAAAAATGTTCATGGTGAAAGACATCACTGCATAATAAATATTTTGGGTTCATTTCCCAATTACATAAGAACTTTTTTTATACATAAGATTTCCCCATTATAATATGCCTATGCCATATGATACTACTATTGCATAGGAGGGTAAAAATAACAAGGTAAGCAATCTCTATAATCTGGTTTTAACCTGAGTTCAGACCCTAAGCAATATTTATCTACTAGAATTTTCTACTAAGCCAGATCCAAATAAAGGGATGGGGGAGCTTCCTCTTCATATGGAAATAAAAACTAAGAATTATAACTATTAAGGAAATGTGTCTACAGAAACATACAAAGGAAATATAGATATCCCCTTAGGTCATTTGAGATAGTCTGAGGAGGAGGATAAAATCAAGAGCACATTTTCATCTCACATTGTGATTTTTTGGTGTCTGAGAAATGGGTCACAGCAATCATGGGTCAGGTACTGTTCTCATGCTAAGGTAAGGGTCTCTCTGGAGCTATATCTTAATATTTAATCCAAAACTCTAAGCGGGGGATGAGGGGAATCAGACAAGACAATCACGACAAGAATAGTTACAACACCCAGTTAGAGATGCTCATGATACATCAGACCTGTCAATAGTTCTAGCATCACGCAATATTTTATTATGGTATCTCTCTGAAATGTTGTGAGATATTGCCTGCAAATAAAAACCAGGATAATGGTTATATATTTTTTAAGATGTAGAATGAAGCACTAAAATTAGGGGAGCCTGCAATTGGGTAGTATATCATGTTGACTGGACAACTGTAAATAAATTCATTTAGTTCCTTGAGTTTTATAATCAAGATGAGAATCCTCTTGAAAAGATGGTTCCCAATATATTATTCATCCAATTAATGTTGACTTTTACTTTATCTTTATTTTGTAATATAATAGAAAATCTATTATGAAATGTGGCTGAAATTTTCTCTTAATAGACCTCCAGTGTACAAGTAAAGGCGTAATAATGTCCATTTTCCTATTTCTCCTAAATAATCTTATCTTGTCATCATTACTCTTTAGTGAAAATCTCTGTAACTGGCTTGATGAAACTATACAATTAAAAATTAGCTCTATTGAACTGAAGATATCATACAGCAGGGAGGATACCTGCCTTTGACATGGCCAACCGGGGATTGATGACCTACCTGCTCCACAAGTGGTCCCCAGATGTGATCCCTGAACAAAAAGGTAGGAATAAGCTCTGTGATTAGTTATGCATGACCCACCTACCACACCCTCAATAAATGAGTCCTAATTATGATCCTTAAGCTTAAAATAATTTATTTTTCTTGTTTTTCATATGACCAAAGTTGTTTCAGTAATACCCCTTAACAGATACCATATATGTTTATTTTTTAATAATATCTTTACTTAAACACTGTGATTTAAAACATGATGGTAGTTAGGTTTCAATCATAAAAATAATACCCCCCTTCACCAGTGCAACATTCTCATCATCAATTTGTTGATTATGCTGATATTATACACATAAGTTTCTATTATGACGTAATTTTCCCCCTTTTAGAACACAACTATAATCTAATCTCACTAATATTTTATGGTCATGCTCCTCTGATTACCTTCTTCCATATTTTCCCATATTATGACAGTTTGAACTTTGCATAATTTAATGGTGATATTATTGAATCCTCAAAATTATTATATATCAATCTTCAATTACCCTCTTAGTACTCACAGTCTTTCATTTAGGGCAAAGGGCACACTCGAGAGTGTTTATATCATATCTATGCTCAGATATCACTCCCTGGTAGTATTCTGAGACTTTTTTCAGTGCTGATAGTTATGGGTGTTTTATATTTTCTGTTACTTTCAGAGGCCACACATTGTGCTTATACCCACATGCTGGACAAGTGCCCAAACTACTCTACCATCTCTAGTAGTAGCAGTATCGTGAACAAAGTCATCAATCAGTTAGGCAAAGTACAATCTTTATTTGTAAAATTGAAGAATAATTATCTCCCCACATTATTAATTCATAGATATGAAGTAAACATATAAAATGAAATATTTTCTGGGTTCCCTTTTCTAGATGATTAAACTAAAACAGGATAAATTGATCTAGTTACAACTGTTCACTAAGAATAAACAACCATTCTTTTTATTTTATACCTAGTTCATATACACTATAAAGTTTTAAAAAGTCTCATAGCTAAGTGTTTAGCCTAAAACTAGTTGTCTTGTTCTTAAGTTTTTTAAGTTATTTTTGTTGAGCTTATCAAAGACTTCTATTTTCATCTGTTCACATTCTTTGAGTAATTTTTCCATTGTCTGATCATTTGCTTTAAGGCTTTTTACCACTCTCTTTCTATTGTATGGAATTGTTATGCATCTCATCTTCCACCTCACTAATTCTATCCTCAGCTGCTGTTACCCTGTTAGAGAGGCTTTCCACTGACTTTTTTCAATTCGACTACCGAGCTTTTCAGTATCTGCTATCTGACCTGTTATTTGAGTTTGGAGTTTTCTGATTTCTATCTTCATATTCTTTTGATTCTTATTAGTGTTCTGTTCAACTTGATCTATGTTTTCTTTGAGTTCTGTGAACAGCCTCCATATTTCTTAAACTCCATATCTGAGAGACTAACGAGGTGGTGAGCCATTTTCAGGTCATCAGAGTTGCCATCTTCATTCTCTATGCCTGATGTTGGTCTGCACTGTTTCCCCATTGTCATGCTTGTATTGTGAATGTTTCTATGTGTTGTGGTAGTATTCATCAGGTAGGGGGAGTCCTAGCTCCACCCCTTTTGGGCAAGATGACTCACCTCAGGAGAAGCGAGTCTTCGAGCTGTCTCTTTCTGATATATGGAACTCAAGACCCTGAATATAATCTTCTAAATCTTAAAAGATCTAATATATACTGATTGCAGCTCTATTTAATCTCCATTTCACTAAAAATCCATTTATTAAGACATTAAGAAAATATTAAAAAAATACTTACCTGGCAGGGGAGATACCATGATCACCAAGGTGGTTTCCCCAGGGCAAGACTCACTCATTGCACTCCAGGTGTGCTGACTCCTGCGATTTTCCCAAATGTGGGAAACTCGACTGCATAACTTGAGGTAGGAGGGACTGCGTTAGCGCTCTCCCCTGCAGAAAAAAAAAAGAAAAGATAAGATAAAATAATTGCATACATAGAAAAACTCTAATGACCCTACAATTATGAACTAGTAGTAATTATAACATGGCTGAAGGATACAGATTAAACAATAACAACAACAAAAATTAACACATCTCCTTACAATAATTAGAAAACTAAGTCTAAAAATACCCTTTCTACTAGTCCTAAAATAAGTAGTTAAAAATATAAAACACCTGTAAAGTGAAATTTTAATTTAATAAGATCTTTTAATAGAATGCTATTTTATTAACAACACAAGAAAGTAAACATTTAAGTCATTTCTAAATAGTAACTAAGTTTATATATGTAAATACAAATAATATACAGTTTAATGTCATTTTTATAAACTCCAATAGAATTTCACTAGCTATGAATAAATAAAATGATTCTAAATTGTGTGCAATACAAAGAAAACTAGTTAAAACAATTTTAAAAGAAGAATAGTGTATATGAATTACACTAACTAATTTTATAACTTACATTAACTGAAAAACAACGTACTCATTTCTCTTCTCCTGGGACATGTAAGGATAGGGCATAGTATTTGCCTGTGAGAAACATCAAAATATCACGCAAAAATTTGTACAGATAGCTCCTTTATTTGCAATTCCAAAATATTGGAAACAACCCAAAATTGTTTCAGCAGAATATATAAACAAAGAGTAGTGCATCTATACCACAAAATACTTCTTAGCAATCAATAAACAGGTAACAACTATTGACGTAGCCCCAAACTTGGATGGATCCCAAAGAAATTAGTTGGAACTTCTTAACCTTGAAAGATTGCAATACTGCATGATAGCATTGGCTAACATTCCTAACATAAGCGACATAACAGTGATGGACAACAGTGTCGGGACTGCCAGAAACAAATTTGGAAGAGCATATAATTAGGAGCGGTTTGAAAGAGGGAGTTTTGTGAGGGTTATTACAGCAGGTCCATATCTTAATTATGTCAGCAGTGGTTAGGTTTATCAAAGTATATTGTGAAATTTTATTTTACTGTAAACAGAAAAGACCAGGCATATAAAACTGGTGAAATATGAACAAGGTCAGCCATTTAGGAGTTTTACATCATGTCAGTTTCTTAGTTATGTCCAAGCACGATGATTCTATAAGACATTATCATGGAAGAAAGCTGAGAGAACTGGATAAAATACCTATGTTTTTATAACTCTGAATATAAGAATAAGAGAAATTACAATAGCCTACTTAATACCCTGAAACTTAATTTTTTCTCATGTGATTTTTTTTATTATTTCTCTATATGATAGCTACAGTTCTATGATCTCTACAGCATTAACATAAAACTTTTTTTTAATTTGTAAGCCACATCCAGTGGTGTTTGGAAACCATGCAGTGCCATGGATTAAACCAAGGTCAGTCACATGTAATGTAAATAACTTAACCCTAATACTGTTTCTCTGACCCACAGAGAAAGCTTTTAAGCATAGAAATAGTTTATTTAAAATAATTTTATTAGTAGTGAAGGTCATTATGAGAGCACTTTTCTCCACAATAGTGAGCACTCTACTTTGGCAAATCATTATAAGTGTACATGATGCCTGAGTATAGTTATAAGCAGAGAAGGAATTATAATAAAAAGCCAAACAATTATGACCGGATTGCGATGTATTATAATACAAAACAAAACAGTATACTTAAAAAAAGAAAAATGTAAAAACAGAGAAAAGTATCATCTTAACTTTTCATTAATTTTATTTATTTGTTTTTGGTTTGGGGGGATGCCCTGTCTACTAATACTCAGGGCTTACTACTGACTCAGAGTCTGGTATGGTTTAGGGGGTCAGCAATCAAAAGTAACTTGGCCATTTTCAAGAGCAAATACCCTACCCATTGTACTAGTACAGTACCACTGTACTAGTAGTACTTAATTTTCTTAATTTTATTGAGGTTATGTAGTTTATAAGAGTTTCCATATAGTTATTTTATATTTAAAATGTTACTTTAGCACCCTCACCAGAGAGTCAATAAGGTTCTAAATCAGAAGAAATTATATGTCCTTCATAGAGGAAAAATATTAGAGAAATTCAGCAGAGGTAAAAATAGAAGCAATTAATAAAGTCAAAATCGTCTATGATGGTGTCAATGATGTACATCTATACACTACTCATAACTTTGTGCCTACTTCTGTGTAGAATTAAGCCCCAGAACAAATTTCTATGAAAGTCCAACTTTTTTCTACCTGGAAGCAAACAACTGATATGTAGGGAGAGAAGCCATGAATGAGTGAATGACTTAATGAATAAAAAAAAAAAACAGTGACTTCATGCAACAGAAAGTAACAAATGTTTTGTTTAAAGGGTTCTATGTTGCACAGAGGGAAAACAACCATATAATAATCTGCCTTCAATGTACATAATGCCTCATTTCATTAAATTTAAAAAAAAAATAAACCAGGAGGTAGTAATTGTATCAGCATCATTAGAAATCACTGCTGCTTTTTTTCCTCTTTTTTTTATTTTTGGTTATTGGGTTCACACCCAGCAGCGCTCAAGGGTTACTCCTGGCTCTAAGCTCAGAAATCACTCTTGGCAGACTCGGGGACCATATGGGATGCCGGGATTCGAACCAATGACCTTCTGCATGAAAGGCAAAAACCTTACCTCCATGCTATCTCTCGGGCCCCACTTCTGCTTTTCTTAAGCAATATATTATTTCTGAGAAGCATCCACAGACATTTCTGTAGTTCCTGTTTACCTATAAATGCAGACTGTATTACCAGATATTTTTTAGTTGTACTCCTACCTTCATATATGCTCCACTCATTGAATCACCAATGTCTAAGTCAGCAGTGGCCAGTCAACCAATATCAGTTTGTGTCTTTCTCACCATCATACCTTCCAGAGAGCATATCACCACATTTAACTTACTCTAAAAATTTCAAAATAAAACCCACCGAATTGAAAAAAGATAATATTTATAACAAAGCAAACCAACAATGCAAGTACCAAACTACCATTATTGCTGTCATTACAATTTTACATATGTAAACATCAAAGCTCAGAGATGTATAAAAATCATCCCAAAGTTGCATAATTAGCTTTACTAATCATATATTCAGATAACATTGACCTCCAAAACAACTACATTTTTAATATAAAAATTGAAGAAGGGGGGAGGGAAAAATAACAGAATAAGTATATACCCATGCAATTTTCAATCAAAGCTGTAAATATAGGTGCCAGAAAGATAGTGTGGGGTTGGGTACTTATAGTACATGCAGCTGAATCTGGCATCCATATAGTGGCCTTTGAACCCACCATGAATAAGCCCTGAGCACCGGTGTGAGAAAAAAATATACATGTAAATATATTCATTTGCTCCAAGTTTCTTCTTTCTAATTTCTAGTTGTACTGAGACCACTTGCTGTAAAATTTATTCTCTTAGAAATTATAAGTAGGTATTACAGTCCATTTAGCTCTGAAAAATATGTTGTATAGTAGATATTAAAAATTTCTTCATCTACCATTACTAAAATGCCATGCTTTTTGTCCCTGGAAGTTTTATTTTGCCTTCCCTTCAGTATTGAAATACCATCATTTTGGAGAGATGACATGGAGGTAAGGCGTTTGCCTTTCATGCAGAAGGTCAGTGGTTCGAATTCTGGCATCCCATATGGTCCTCCAAGCCTGCCAGGAGCGATGCATAGAGACAGGAGCAACCCCTGAGCACTGCCAGGTGTGATCCAACCCCCCCAAAAAAAGACAAGACTGGAATACCATCATTTCTACACTCTATTTCTTCATACAAGATTATTTTCGGTTTCACATACAAAGGAGTTCAAGCAGGTGTGTTTTTTTCTTTTCTCTATCTGTTTTATTTCATGTAGCATACTGGTCTCCAAGTTCTATTTTCACCAAAAGTAGAATTTCTTTTCTCTTTAAAAGACTGGATAATATTCTATTGAATGCATATAATGCATTTTCTGTATACCCATTTGCCCATTCATTCTCATAAATACATTGGTTATTTCCACCACAGGATATTGTAAATAATATTGTACTGAAAGTGAGTGTGGATATACATGCTTGATTTTCAGCTTTTATTTTGTGTACATATATATATATATATGTATATCCATAAGTAGAAATAACTAATATTTCACATGTTTTTTTAAGAACTACCCACTAATTTTCACACTAATTTCACCATTTTATATTCTCATCAGTGGTAGCAAGAGCTGTCAATTATCCACCTGAGTTATTTTCCTTTTTTTTTACTTTTCCATTTTGTTCTATATGAGTTTTGAAATTACTCTCTCTAATGAAGTGGGCGCTGTAGTTTTTTTAGTGCATGTTCCACACTAGTTTCTAAAGCTCCACTATGAAATCAACTAAATGAGAGTTCCAATTAAGCGCAGGGCTAGCTTGCTTTAAATTCTTTTCTTTCTCTTTGGAGGCAGGGACTCACTCAGAAGTGCTCAGAGCTTACTCCTGGCTCAGCATTCAGGGACCATTCCTGGCTGGCTCAGGGGACCATACGCAGTTTCTGTGACAAAAATCAAGTCAGCTGCATGCAAAGAAAATGCCCTACACACTGTACTCTCAGCCTGGTCCTCTTTATCATTTTTCTTCTTTCCCTTGTTACATGTCATGTTCTCATTGAATTTTCATGGACTAATTCTCAAATATATTAATTATATTCAAACTCTTACCTCGATTTCTTCTTCAGAATGCCAAATAAATTCATACTTGACACATTTTTTAAATTTATATTTGATAATTCTTCACAGATTTTGCTGGCTAAAACTACTTAATTATGTCAGACCGAGTTGTTTATCATCCTTGGTTTGAAAAAATAATATGTTATAGATAATTGTATTAGATTAGCATTATGAAAGGAGAGACTTCGATATTTCAAACAGTGTGCTTTCAGGATCATAATCCATACACTTAAAAATTGTTCAATTCACTCAGCCCATCACATAGATAATAAAAAGCAACCTAATATGTCCAATAGACTTAAAAATATACAAGCGCGAGGTACTGGGAAACCACAACTTTTAAAGATCAGTTAATTTAAGAAGTTGTGTGTCCCCTTTACATTACATGAGACGTTGCACACATTAACTGTATTGAGAATACAAAATATGAGGGTCAGAGAAACAGTGCAGGAGGTAAGGCACTATCTTGCTTGTGATTGCCGTGTTCACACCCCTGGTTCAATTCCTTAGACCTACATGATGTTCCCTTAACATTGACAGGGCTCAGTCCTGAACACAGTGCTAGGCAGAGCTTCTGAGAACCACCAAACGTGGCCCACCCTTCAAAATACACGCATAAAGACATTTCAAATTAATTAACTTGAGTAGCCGAGTTCATTGCTTTTGGCACAGAACTCTACTGCAGTTTTAGCAATTACTTCAATTAATTAAAAAAGATCCAGGAGAAAGAGTGAGCAACAGAGACAGACAGAGACAAAGAGAGATTCTAATAGTTTGATTAATCACAAATCCTCTCTCTTCACCCTTATTATCTAAAAGCAGAACCATTGTCCTTCCTATGTGGTCCATTATTTTGGCGTCTGGGAATACTCAAAACATTTCCATGTAAATTACTGATAATAGCATATCCAGACCCCCCCCCCAAATTATCTACTAAATTATACCAAACGCAAGGGTTCTGTTTTGGAATAGATGGGGAAAATCTGTATAAATAAATAAACAGGGAAGTTTCCATATCCCTAAAAGCTCATTGATTTAGGTCAAACTTTTATACTCTTGCAAATTTCTCCCAACCAAGAATATATTCTCAAACATGACCAGTGAAAGAAAGCATCTAACTTGTTGGGGTCGTCTGTTTCATTTGGGGATATTTCTAATGGCTGTGAAGATTTGTGTGTTTTTATTTTTCCTTCGATTGAAGCTGAAATCTGCTGTTGTGCAACTTCCACACTTCATTCTCCAGAGATTTTTGTCTTCCGACTCTCAAGGCAGCCACCAGACTTCGTTGGACTTGTGCGAGCTGGCAAGAAGCACTGAAAACATTTGAACTCCTATGCCCAGGGGACCCCCCCCCAAAAAGAAAGAGGTTCCCTCCTCCATTGACTGGCAGCAAGCCTTCTCCCTCCAATCCATTTGTAACATGCAGGAAAATGACGGCAAAGATATGGATTTCACCAAACTTAATCAGAGCCTTAAGTGAATCAACAAGGGTGGGGGTGAGGGGGGAAGAAGGGGTACAGAGAAAGGGGGTGGGCAACCTTCCAGCCCCACAACATATGGCAATGGTTTCATTGAAAGCTCAATACAGTATTTATTTCATGCAGCAACATTGCCCCAAGAAGCATGCAAGCCACATTTCGAATACTTGAACCCTAAATCCAATTTTTCATATCTCCTCCTCTTCCTCTGTTTTTCCTTCCATCGCCCAGCCTCCCCTCGGTGTTATTTTCCCCCTCTGTATTTTTTTGAATGCTCTATTTTCTCCTTGAAGTCTAGGGCAGTAGGAATGGAATGTTTTTATTTACTACAGCCTCCTGCACTTCTACTTTCTCAAATAAATTAATTTCTGCACCTTCTGACAACCAAGAGGTAGAAGCAAAAACTGAAAGGGGAGACAATACTTGGGTGGTAAGAAGCTACATACTGTAGCAGGAAATGAGGTGAGCGGAAGATCAGAGTTCCCTTAGGGATTTAGCCAGGGGGGAAGATGAATTATCCCTGTGGCTAGTGTTGAGAGAAGAGGATTGGGGGGAGTACTCGGTATGGGAGATGAGCACTGGTGGCAGAGGGGACTAGCTGTCAATCAGAGGGATTAAAAAAGCAGGGGACAAAAAAAAAATAAGAGCCAACTGCATTCCAAGATGTTAGAGAATTAAGGGATTAGAAAGCTTCCCCCCCCCCACCTCCTTTTTGGGGTTGTGAGGGGAAAATAACAATGTTTGGCTGCCTGCCTATTTAGACCTACAGTGTATCTCCATTTAATGTAGCAATGGGATTTCCCTAAAGCAAATATTGGAGATTCCTGCTGAAAGTATTTTCAGGGTTTTTTTCCTTTTATTTGGGGGAGTGTGGTAGGCCACACTCAGCCACACTCAGGTGTTACCCCTGACACTGCACTCAGAAATTAATCCTGAAAAATCTCAGGGTGACCTTTATCAAATGCTGGGGATTGAACCCGCATCATTCGCATCCAAGGCAAATGCCCTATGTGCTGTGTTATCACTCTACCCAGACTCCTTGCCCCTTTTCATTCTTCCTTTCTTATTTGCAACACGTTTAAACTTTTTCTTTCTTCATGAGCTCTCTCACGCATACACGGTTTAATCCCAAAATGGACTATAAACTATTTTGTGTTATTTATGAGACCAAAATTCTAAGAGATGACACCATTCGAGTGAAAAGAATTGACTCATCTGACTCTGTGCTAGATACTAGAGATACTAAGCTTACAACAAGGGGTTCAGCACTGGTTGTGACCTCAAGTAATGTATTATTATGTAGGGGAAGACAGACAAAGCATTACTCATTGTTGAATCATTGAATCCCTAGGGTAGGTTCCAACTAGGATTGTTGGAAATGTTTAAGTCTATAGCGTGTAAGACCATGCCTGTCCTCTAGTTGACATGTAATAAATATTCAATGGTGAAAACAACTATATTTATTAGAACACCTGCAGTGTGTCATATATTTTGCATGCTTTATAGTTAATTCTAACTCAAATCTTATAACTAAGATATGATTATTCTCTTTTTATAGAGGAACAACAGAGTCATCGAAGGATTAGGTAAATTTTCCAATACTAAGGACTTAAAGAGACTTAAAGGTGAAATTCAAATGCTGATTCAGATCTGTCTGATGCCAATAAAGAATGTTTTTCTACTCTTTCATGCTACTTGTTGCAGAAAAAA
>PVKC010005898.1:0-31995 GCA_004027635.1 Crocidura indochinensis | reverse complement strand
TATACTATTTATCTACATAAGATCAATCGAATTTTTCTTGAATTTAATTGAATAAATTGAATTTATCTGAATTGAACAATATGCTTGAACACAAAACTCAATGGCATAAATATGGCATCTACCTTCACAAAACAATATCAAAGCTATTATCAAAAGTGATAGGCGGGGGCCGGGCGGTGGCGCTGGAGGTAAGGTGCCTGCCTTGCCTGTGCTTGCCTAGGACGGACCGCGGTTCGATCCCCCGGTTTCCATATGGTCCCCCAAGCCAGGAGCGACTTCTGAGCACATAGCCAGGAGTAACCCTGAGCATCACTGGGTGTGGCCCAAAAACCAAAATATATATATATATATATATATATATATATATATATATATATATATATCAAAAGTGATAGGCAATGTGTAAAACTCTGCTATTCTTTATTTAAAAATAAATAAGTTAATTTTAAATAAAGTCTTAAGAACTATGCTTATTTTGGTATTTATAGATGTAGATAAACTCTATTATAAGAACAGTCTTCAAAATAGATGTGTTTTGATAAATTTGTAACTACTTAGAGAATGTTGAGATTCAATGAAACACTGAGAAAAATCTAAATAGCAAATTTATGTTTTACTTATGGTTTGTCCCTGTCTTTGCAATGCCTATTTTTAATACATTCAGCTATATAATTATGCAGTGACAAGTATGCAATGTATCTGTTGCACCTCTCAATATTTTCCATTCCCTGCAATTAGGGACTCATGAGATACATTTGTGAATCACTATTTTTTTTTCTACATAAGAAAAAGGTGAGATCACTTTAACCAAATGATTTGCTTTCAAAATAGTAATTCTGGGAAGATAGGATTAATAGGTCCTAGGTTACACATATCATTAATTCTCATAATATAATAGCATCAGTAGACTTTTTTTTGATAGGATATAAAATGGAAGTTTTCTGAGACTCATTATCAGGTAGCTTTTGTATAGGCTTCCCTCACAGGAACTTCTACTGTGGCTAATTTCCCTATGTCTAAAATGAGAAGAATGAGGAGCAAGTGACCTCCTCCTCCAGCCTACTTAGTCTTCAGGGAGGATTACAGGAGAGAGTCCTCTGATCCTCCTAATCCTCCTACTGCTTCTTCCCTGGAGTGCTGACTCATTTTACCTCTGATAAAAAGAATAGGAATTCAGAGATTACTTTAAAATTACTCTGAAATCAAGTTTAGGAATATCAATGAGGTTTAGGAATATCATTGACTAATGAGTGTCTAGAATGTAGTAGGAAATCAAAGCTGAATAAAAATGAAACAGAGGAGATACTTGGGGATCAACCTATACTCCTCAAATTTGTTAAAATTTCCTAAAATAGTTTGTGAGCAAGTTCAATTGCAAGTTTGTTTATCTGAGAAGCAGAGTTTAAGATGAAGTTAGTATGGAATATAATTGTGAAGTTTACACCTGATTTTCCCTGGTGCCCTTTCAGCCGAGCCTGGAACAGTAATGTAAGATATGGATTATTATTTTAACTCTAGCAATTTCAAGTGGAATGTACTTCTAGCAAAATAATCATTAGGCAGCTATTGTTCAGGCAACATGTTGGATGTTTTACCAAATAACTAAAGGTAAAAATATTGAAGGTAATTATGTGTCAAAAAGGAAAGGGAAGAAGGTCCCCCAAAGCCTTGCAAATATAGTAAGTCTTTGCCAGCCCACAGGGACATACTGTGCAGAATGCACTTGAATGAGAGATCTTATTGACTGTCCTCATTAGGTTCCCACAGTGTCTTATAGGTATAGCCTGGGAAGACTCTGCCCTTGGCTTGAAAGCTAAAACTGATGAGATCAAGCAGATAGCTAACCACTCTTCTCCCCTTTGAGCATCTTGAGCTTTCCTAGAAGGAGCTGTGTGCATCAAAACACCTTGCTTTTAGCTTTGAACTCATGCAAGTTTTTTTCTGTACTTTCACTAATTTAAAAAAAATGTTCCATTTACATAATAAACATTTCCCGTCAAGTTTAAAGTACAAATTCTGAAGTTGTTTCCATTTTTTTTCTACTGCGAGGAGGTATGTACTTTTTCCTTTTAGACCAGAGTTAGTTTTAATCAATCCAGTTTAGAACAATTAGAGATTTGGTATGGTGAGAATGGATTGAGAGCCATTTGTGGACAAAGGAAATACTTCTGAAATATTCTTGACCTAGATTACACTTACTGGTTATAATATTTCTTGTGATAAATGGAACTTTATTGGATACCAAAATTATAAGATACTTTGGACTTGTTGTCATGAACCATATGGCTAACATAGCTGGAAGACACTTTTATTGTCTTGTTAGAAAGAAATTGAGTACATTTGTAAATCCTAATACTAATCCTTATAATTAATAAGTGAATTGGTATTGGTGTTGGGTGGCTGCTAAGCTGTAGGATGATTGTTTCTATTCTCTATATTCAATATTTAATATTTTCCTTTTATCATTATGCAATGAAACTCTTAAACTTGATTGAATATATCAATTACAATCTTATTATTAATGCAAACCAAGTGAGTAAATATCAATAGCTATCTCAGGACAAATTCAAGCATTTATTTATTTTTATCTTTATTTAAACACGTTGATTACAAATATGATAGTAGTTGGGTTTCAGTCATGTAAAGAACACCCCCTTTCACCAATACAACATTCCCACCACCAATGTCGCAAATCTCCCTTCTCCCCACCCCACCCAAAATTCAAGAATCTCGACTTGCAACTCTGCAGAGATGCAAACTAGATTCAGGTATAAAAACATCTTTTCTACTTTATGAAAATGCATTTCAGATAATTGCAGAGGGAATGAATTTGTCAGGGAAGTGGAGGAGCAAAGGAGAATAGATCAAATTTAAATAAGCATTACTTTAGGTTGTCAATCAAATGAGTCTATACAATAAAGTCTCCAGATGCTTGTTTGCAAGTTTATTTTTTGTTCCTTACTTGAAATAGAGCAAACATTAATTTTGGCTAGTTCTACATTTTTCTATATTAGAATTATAAAGAAGTTAAGATTTGTTTTTGTATGCAAAGAACTCAAGTGAAGTGGAAGCAAGTTTTACTCACTTTTAGAATGAATATTCTAGTTTTAGCTTTTAATCTCATGTTTCTCTGATGGGAGAGTCTATCATTATTAACTTCCTAAGTTATTCAAAATTCATCTTTTCCATATGTATAGGAGGTGTATTTTTACATTTTTAAAGAATGGTTCATTTCCCTATATAGTTATTCAAGCACTGACAAATTTAGCAACATTTTATTATGAACATTTGTCACCATTCCCGTCATTGACATTTATTTAATTTCTTTTCGAAATCATGAAAGATCCATTCAACAGATATTTATGGTACAGGCACAATTCTAAAGGATATGAATAAAGCTGAGCAAAAAGGACAAAAACCTCCACTCCAGAAAGTGTGTACTGAGAGAAGTGTGAAGGAAGAAAGGAAGATATAGTATGAAAAGAAGGATATGAAAAGAATGGTAAAGAAAAAGAAAGAGAAAGAAATAATGAATGAATTAAAGAAAAGAAAGAAAAAGAGGGGAAAAGAGAAAGAAAAAAGAAACGGGAAGAGAAGAAAAACTAAATGAAAGTAGAAAAGAGAAAAAACAGAAAAGAAAAGTTAAGTAGGATGTCAGGGCTGTACAGATAGCTGATGGAATGAGAATAGACAGCACTGTAATCTTATTTTATTATTATTATTATTTGAGGGGAAGATTTTAGGACACATTTGATGTTCTGGGGCTACTCTTGGTATCATGCTCAAGGGTTACTCCTGCTAGTGCTTAGAAGGGCTAGCTATAAGTGGTACTGAGGCTTGAAATGTATTGCCACTTTGGCCAATGATATAATTTTTTTGCCAATGATTAATTTTAATCAGGAAGATGTCACTGAGGAAATAACAATTGAATAAAGGATTAATGGGGGTTGGTAGCAAGTTGAAAAAGATTTCTACAAGATGAGCATCCCAGCAGTGTCTTAAAATAGAAACTTGATTGACATTTAATGAAGGAACAAGTATTCAATAAAACCTGCAAAGTGGACAGAGGAGTGAACAAAAATAAGAAAAAAGTAATAGGGATGAGTGGCAAGGTTTTAGCAGTCAGTTTAGGAAGTAGTACTTTTATACAAATGAGATGTAAATGAAGAAAAGTACTTTTATCATGGGAATGTGATACTTTTATTATTTTAACATCTATAAAAATATTATAGCAAACTAAAGGAAGAAGCAGAGGGATTAGGTAGAAGACTGTAGCAAAAATTTAAATGAGATGATAATTATCTGGCCCAACCAATCTAGAGGTTACATGAAGAGAGGCATCTTTCTGGTTGTTTTTAAAATAAAAATATTCTTACTAAATTATCAATGTAGAAGTGAGTGATCTGTAACACATACTTCGAGGTACAGGTAACAGAAAATGAGCTAAGGTCAGTAACAATTGATAAAATTTACAGTGTTTTTTGTTTTGTTTTTATTTTTTTATTTTGATTTTATTTTTTTATTTTGTTTTTACTTTGTTCATAGAATTTTGATAATTTAATCAGGTTCCCCTGTCATTGAAAACAAGTAGGTATTCCTAGCCAAATACATTATTTTACACATTCAAATGTGCAAATACTGCTATAACATTGAAATTAAGAACAATGTATAAGGCTGATCAGAATGCTGATCTCTATATGGTAATTCCAGATTACCTTCCAAAGTTAAATCACTCATATCACTGTTCATTTAGTATTGATCCACATATTGTTCAGAAACATCATTGTCATACATGATCATACTGAATTTAAAAATTGTACAGCTTGGGGCTAGTGCGATAGTGCAGTGGTAGAGCATTTGCCTTGCATGTGGCTGACCCAGAACTGACCTGGGTTCTTTTCCCGGCGCCATATATGGTCCTCAAAGCCTAGGAGTAATTTCTGAGCACATAGTCAGGAGTAACTCCTGAGGGCACCAGTTGTGACTAAAAAAAAATTGTACAACTAAACATGTTACAAAAATCTCTGGTAGATCCCGGCCAATGATAAAAACTGCTTCGATACAGAAGTGTGACTTAATGAAACTGAGGAAGATGGATTTAGGATCTCAGTGCTATTTTGCACATGAATGTAACATACTTCTCTTATGTAGTCCTGAAAGAAAGGGACTTTATAAGAGTTAATTGAATGATTCCCATGAAACTTTCACTGTTTAGAGAATATCCAAGAAAAGACAATAGAAATAACCCTTTTCAGTCCATGTATAACCTTTATCTTCTCATTTTTCAAGTTAAGATGATTAAATTAATATTTATATACATTGTTAGATAATAATACAACTTCCATTATTAATAATATATACCCTTCATTCATTTGCTTACTAGCATAGCATACCACATCATCAGATTTAAATAGTATTTAATAATTTGTATATCCTAGACATCAACATTATCTGATGTGTTGAAAGCAAAAATTTTCTCCCATTCAGTTGGTTGCCTTCTAATTTTAGCCCATCTTTCTTTTGCCCTACAGAAAAATTATAGATAGATATAGTACTGTTTATTCAGATTTTATTCTATAGTCCGTGTCATTGACAATCTATCATCAAAGATCTCTTTGAGATCTAAGTCTTTGAGTGTCTGGCCTAACTTTTCCTCAATGAACTTATAGATTCAGGTCTAATTTCAAATTCTTTAATCCACTTTGTTTCACTTTTGTATAAACTATGAGTTAGATTAATCTTTAATTTCTTATACTTAGATATCTGAATGTTCAACACCATTTTTGAAGAGACTTTATTTATTCCATTTCAAATTATTGGCTTTTGGGGTCAGGATAGTACAGTGGGTAGGGCATTTATTTGCCTTGCATGCTGCCACCAAGATTTGAACCCTGCTATTCCATATGGTCCCCTGAGCCTTACAGGAGCTATTTCTAAGTGCAGATCCAGACGTGACCCCTGAGCACTACCAGGTTTGGTCCCTAAACCTAAAAACAAAAGCAAATACAAATCAAGTTCTTGGCTCCTTTATCAAAGTACTCACAAAAGTTAACTCCACAAAATCTAAAGCCCCATTTTAAAAAAGGGTGAGGAACAGGCACTTCTCTAAAAAAGACCCAACGGATGGACAACAGACACATGAAAAAAAAAAGGCTCATCATCACTTACCATTGGAGAATTCAAATAAGATAACAATGAGATATCATCTTATATCAGTGAAGATGGAATATATCAACAATACTAGGAACAGTCTCTGTTGGTGGGGATATGGTGAAAAAGGAATTCTTAATCTACTGCTGGTGGCATGCTGCGTGGTCTAACTCCTATGGAAAACAGTATGGAGGGTTCTCTGTTGATTCAAAATTGAGTTGTCTATGACCCAGAAATCCCTCTCTTGGTTATCTATCTTCAGGGTAGAAGAACATTCATCCAAAAGTATGTATGTTCACCACTATTCATTGCAGCACTCAGTACAATAGCTTAGACTTGGAATCAATCTATATGTCCAACAACAAATGAGTGAATCATGCAGATGTGGTACATATACACAATGGAATACTGCATAGTGGTAAGAAATTATACAATCATGCAATTTTCAGCAATATGGAAGGAACTAGAAAATATTATGTTAAATGAAGTAAGCCAGAATATGTCACTTATATGTGTGGTATTTATAATAACTGTATGAAGAAATGCAATGATCTAAATGAGAATTATCTTGGCTCCAGAGCATAGTGAGAAGGAAAGAAAATGTGTAGAGGAGGAGAAATATAAATATGAAAGGATAGGGGTCAGGGTCCAAGTGGTCTCAGGTACATTGGTAGTATTAAAAAAGGACAGAACTAAATATCTAAGCCAAAAACAACAACAATAGAATCAAGAGACCCAAACTCTAACAATCTAAACTTGAAATGGTCCTGTTATACTGACAGACTAGGGGACAGGTGAGTGGTATGGGGTGCACTTGGGGAACACTAGTGGATGGAGGTGGACACTGGTGGTGGAATTGTACCTAATTTATTGATTGTCTGAACCCAACTATTAGGAACTTTGGTTTGAACAAAATAAAATAAAATTAAAAATGTATCTAATACTCATGGAAAAGGTTGTGGGATTTTCCCTTTCTTTTTGTTTGTTTTTATCTTTTGCTCTAGGCGTACACCTGCAGTAGTCAGAGTTTACTTCTAACTCTGTGCTCAGAGATCATTGTGATAAAGTTCAGAGGACTGTGCTTCTCAGAATTGAAGCTAGGTCAGCTGCATTAATGGCAAGCACTTACTGTTTCTTTGGTTCCCAAATATTGTTTTCCAAATACTTTCAGCCTCATAGGTTAAAAATAGATTGCTATGCTATACTCTTCATTTTTACTACTTTTCAATGTAAGCAGTTTGACCATTTTTTACTGATTTTATTAAAATAGAACTTAATGAATGCAACAATATGTTTGATTAATGCATACAGTGTGACATGACTGTCAGAATATTTGGATACAATTAATTATCTCATGTGTTTACAAATATTTTCTTGTGATAAGAAGTGTTAACAGTTTATATCATAAACTATATATATATAAAATATGCCTAATACAGTATTATTAAACATAGTCACCATGCAGCATTTTTCATTTCTTCAATATGTTAATCTTATAGTTGCAACCTGATACCTTTAGACCACTATTAATCATATACTCTCCAAAACCTAGTTACTCTATTTTCATGAGTTGATTTTTGTTTTTGTTTTTTTTTTTTGGCCCACACCCATTTGATACTCAGGGGTTACTCCTGGCTAAGTGCTCAGAAATTGCCCCTGGCAATGGGACACTGGGGGATGGAACTGCGACCTTCCTTGGCTAACGCTTGTAATGCAGACACCTTACCTCTAGCACCACCTCTCCAACCCCTTCATGAGTTTTTTTTCATTTTATATCATTTACCATTTGTCTTTTTCACTATAATTTATCTGATACATCTTAATGACCATTATTTATTCATGTTGTTGCAAGTTGCAAGACTTTCTTCTTCTTATGGATAAGTAATATTCTATTATCATGCTTTATTTATCCATTTATCAAACTTTAGTTGGCCACTCATCTGTCAACATATAGATGCCTCCATATCTGGGATACTATAAGTAATACTACAATGCATATGGAAGTACATATATATTTTTGAGATGCTAAATTCATTTCCTTTTGTTTAATGTCTGCAAATAAAGTTTCTGGGTCATAAATATTCTATGATTTTTATTTTTGAAGGTTCTCCATACTATGTTGCATATTTGGTTGTTCTGTTTTACATTCCTACTAACAGTGAAAAAATTTTCCATTTCTATACACTTTCACTCATACTTCGAATCTCATCTTTTGATAATGTGAATTGTAACATGTATGACTAACATAATTGTAGCATTTATTTGCACTTTTCTAATAATTATTGAGGTGGAACATCATCTCAACACTTTGTCATCTGTTAGTGTTCTTTCAGAAAAATTTATATTTAAGGTTTTCTATATAACTGGATTTTGGTTTTTGAATTTGAATTTGAAATTTTGAATTTGTGTTCTTTATATACTTTATATATTCCCAATATTAACTGTATAACTCACTGATATCTTATACCATTTTATAGGATTTTTATCTTGATAATAATTTGTTTTACCATGCTGATGCTTTCTGGTTTTATTAAAGTCAGTTTAGCATTTTTTATTATTAATAATTCAATTTTAAGGAAAGAAAAAGACCTAATTGCATTAGCACCAAAATTAATACAAAAATACTGTTCACTATTATACAATAATGATCCAGAGGTCTAATCTTTAAAAAAGAAAACCTAAATTTTGTTGTGTTTTTTAAAATAACTGCATTTTGGAAGCTGCCACTTATTTCGGGAATAAATACAGAATTTATATAAGTAGCACTCTCTTGTATAGGAAAACTAATAACATTTTCTAGAGGGGAAAGAAAAATGAAAAAGGAGGATGTCTACATGTCAGTGCAGTAATGAGTAGTCTTTTTAAAGACTTCCATTGATTTTTGCAGGTATTTTGACTCTCTAAGTTCTATATTGCAAAGGACAGGATTCTAGTTTAAGAGGCACCTATGGATTTGGTTATATATCCAGGTTACTAGGTATTTAGATTTGTTAGAGGTGTTTAAGTTCTTAAATTAGTTTAAGTTCTTAATGATGGATCCATTTAGTATTTTACATTTACCAAACTGATCCCATGGTTTCTTAATTTATATTACTTAAAAATATATCTAGGGCTGTAGCAGTTATAGTAGGTAGGGAGCATGCCATGCATATGGCTGACTATGGTTTGGTCTGTGACTTCCATATGGTTCCCTGAGCATCACCAGTAATTCCTGAATACAGAACCTGGATTAAACCCTTAACATTGTTGGATGGATGATTACCCTCAAAAAGTACCCCATAAATCTAACAAAGGTGGTTGAAAGTCTGCTATATAACTCTGATGAAAGAAATTGAAGAAACAATTAAGTTGGAAAGATATCTTCTGTTCATGGGTTGAAAAGATAGGTTTGAAATATCTGTATCACCTAAAGCTATCTATAAATTAAATTAGTCACTAAAGATTCAGAATACTTACAATGATGCAATGAAAAAAGAACAAAACCAACTGTTCAGAGGAATTCAGACTTTGGGATCTGTGCTTCTACCATAAACTACTCTCTGATATAGAAAACAGGGTTTTGAAGCCCGGGAGATAGCATGGAGGTAAGGCGTTTGCCTTTCATGCAAAAGGTCATCGGTTCGAATCCTGGTGCCCCATATGGTCCCCAGTGCCTGCCAGGAGCAATTTCTGAGCATGGAGCCAGGAGTAACCCCTGAGCACTGCCGGTTGTGACTCAAAAACCAAAAATAAATAAATAAATAAATAAATAAATAAATAAATAAAAAGAAAGAAAACATGGTTGCATTTTGTCCATATAGCATAGGCTGTTATATTTGGAATCCACAAATAAGCAAAATGTTGGAAACATTATTTGACAAAAAAATTCAGCATAAGACTTAATGTCTTGAAACTTTCTTAAAAGCCTTTGAATAAATGACAGTATGGTGACTGTGGAGAAAAGGATGGACACAGGTAACTGTCCTGTTGTTTGGCCAAGTGACATTGCTGTAAGTTATATATAATAAAACTTTAAGAGTGGCAGATGCTCAAGAATAAGATAAAGATGGGGGCCAGAGAGATAGCATGGAAGCAGGGTGTTTGCCTTGCATGCTGACAGGCGGTGGTTCGAATCCCGGCATCCCATATGGTTCACTGATCCTGCCAAGAGTGATTTCTGAGCATACAGCCAAGAGTGACCCTGAGCACTGCTGGGTGTGACCCCCCCAAAAAAAAGAATAAGATAAATAAACCCTTCCCTTTTCACTTTATAAGTCCTACTTTGTATGAATTTTTAATAATTCAAATAATAATTATATGAATTATAATTATAATTTTTATAATTTACTTGAGTAATTAGTAAAAGCTGAAAAAGAGAAAAGGCAATAAATACCTAGCTCAATACTAAGTTCATAGTAACAGCATATAGTATACCAGATTCTGTCTCCCTAAAAGAAATAATCTCAATATAAATAGATATATTATTCAAATATTTGTTTGTTTTTGGGTGATAGTTGTACTTGGGGTTTACTCTTGCTCCTAAACTCGGGATACAGTACTGGTGGTTTGAGGGGTGGAACTCTGGCTGTTCTTCTGCCCAATAGACTATCTCTCCAGCCCTTAATTGTTCAAATTTTACCTTCACTGAAAAACAGTAATTTTATGAGGTATAGAAAATAAAAAGAGTGCAGATTTTTTTAACTCAAGGATCATTAGCAATGGTAATAAGGTACTTATTTTTAGAAACACTTATCCTCTTGACCCTTAATTTCTAATGCTATTTGATTAGTGAAAAATGACTATGAGAAGATATTAAGTGAGGTAAATATTATTAACCTGAACTTGATCTTTCATTAGCCCTCATGATAAGCACTGCTTCTGAATCCAGGATACTCATTTTAGTAGCTTAATTTTTGCTGCAGAGGGAATTGCTGAAATTTACATTGGCTGTGTATTTGACTATCTCTAGGAAACAACTTTAGCTACTTTCACCTAAGAAAAGGGCAAGGTATTAATATTGTATAATTATATTTTTCTTTTTGTCCCCGAACATTTGTCCCTAAGAAGAATCCTGTGGCAATGGAACTTGTTATTAGGCAGTAGTATTGCTCTATTACTTCCTAGTAATAATATCACAGCTTATTAAATTACAATATATACTTATTTACAACATAATGACTATACTATTATTCGTTATAATAATGACTTAAGAAGCACTTGATAAGTTGTCTCATATATGAGCATAAATTTTATTTAAACAGAAATGACCAAATATTGTAGAGCCTATTGCACATAAATTCATTCCTTGAGTGCAGAGATTGGGAAAGACTGCAATGCATCAAATGTGGTATGAAGCAGCTCATTTTTTGAGAGGGATTCTCTAACTTACTCTTTTGAATACACTGATTTACATATTTTATTCTTTCACCAAGTGAATGGTTCACTCTGCAAAGAGAAGACAATAAAAGTGCTAGGGACTATACTGGAAATGCATTATGTGTGGTATATTATGTGTACATAATATTGTGGTAGAGAGTAAATTTTTAGCTTCTAGTATTGCTGAATTCATTAAGACGCATAGATATATGATTATCTGACTTCTTATTCTATAATTCTTTCTATTGTTTATACTGAAGTTTACTTAAAATGAGTATAATAACTTGTGATGGATGTGTGTACATTGGTGATGGGTGTGATGCTGGGATTATGTGAAAGTGTCTCCATCATTCACAATAGTATAAATAAAATAATCTTAACACATAAAAAGTTTAAAAATAAACTATTACAGTAAAAAATTTCTGAAACAAATACTGAAATTCAGACTGGTTTAGTCATTCCTAAAACTGTATTAATCTTCTTTTTCTCTTATTAAAGTTAGGAATCAAAAAAGAAAATTAATCTAATCTCCCATGTGGAAAATGAAGTATGTAATTATGAACATTTTGAAATTCTGTCTCAGTTTAGTGCTTCATTGACAGCATCAGTGATTATTGCTGAACATCCGAATGCTTGAAAACCTTGGCATTTGAGCCCTAATCAAGGCCTTTGGGTGTCTTTCTATTAAATCTGAGAGAAACCTGCTTTCAAAAGAAATTGAATTTTCAGCCACTAATAAGTCACTGTTTTCATGGAAACACTGAGTAATAGTCTTGCATTTAGAGTATAGTCTGTAAAATCAAGTCACAGGAAAGCTCGCTTTGTGCAACTGTCAGTATTACATTGCTATTAGACTTCCAGATTACCAAATTCTATATCGTGTGACAAGATATTCATTCTAAAATGTGCTTCCACAAATTGGTCAGACACATAATAATATATATTTGGGACTGCTGAAAGGCTTGAACTGTCAAACTGCCTTTCTTTGCTCATATTTAATTTTGAGGAGATAGGAAGTCTCAGGCCAGTAGGGAATTTACTCAGCAGCCTTTGATAAATTCTATATGGCTCTACTGTTTTCGGTATCCTATTGTGAGAATAGTTGTATGACATACAACTGTGAAGAGATAAATTAAAAGGAAAAACCATTTGAAATAAATATTCTAAAGGAGCAAATGACTAGTATTTAGAGAACTGATGTGTCAGTCATCTAAAAGACTAGTTTTCAGCATATGTTGACATACTTTCCTGAAGATAGAGAAGTGCCTTTTTTATACCTTGCCCTAAACTCTTTCAGTGACTAATTTATGTAGTTTCTCTTGAAAAGCCACCTATATGATTAAGTATAAAATGGCTCATTTATTTTGGGGGGATAAGATATCTAGTCATCTCAAGCAGAAAAAGAACAGCTAATATTTAACAAATATAATGACCAAGGAAGTGTGCAGCTTTCTCAGTAGTTGAGATGTGACTCAAATCACCCACCTGTACTGTTATTGATGGCAGTAAATGGGAGAAAATGGTGGCAGGAAAGTTGCACTGGTAAGGGCGTGTGCACATTTAATGACTGAAACCCAATTACGAACATGTTTGTAACCATCACACTTAAATAAATTAAAAAAAAAGAAAGATAAACAAACAACATATTTTAAATCTTGATGTATAAATACTTATATTATTCTCTTTGAAACTTTTAAAAATTTAACTGATTTTGAAAAATTATTAAGCTCTATTTTTAGAAGTATAGATGAATAGTAGAAAGATAACAATGCATTCTAAATTTTAAGAAATAGAAAAGTATTTAAATTTTTATTTAATCATTGTGTTTTAGACATACAATGTCATAAGACCAATCCCACTACCAGTGTCCTTTTTCCACCAATATTCCCAGAATATATCCCATGCCACCACCACCCATCCCAGCCTGCCATTTTAACAGGCACCTTTTAATGTTTGGTTGTTCAAGTTTTGGTCTCGTGATTTCTTTGTTGTTGACTTTGGCTTGAATATTTAATTTTGTCCTTTCATAAAACCAACAATACACATGAGATTCCTTAGCCTTTGTCCCCATCATTTTATATGTACCTTTGTCCTCCACTCAATTTTTTTCCTTATCACTATATTTTGGGGCCTCGGGTGTCCTTGACAACTCTCATTTAAGCCATTGCATTTCTTCATGCAGTTATTCTAAATGCCACATATAAGTGATATCATCTTGTATTTACCCTTATCCTGACTTACTTCATTTAGCATATCTTCCAGTTTCATCCATGCTTCAGCAAATTGCATGATGGCATCATTCCTTAAAGCTATGTAGTATTCCACTATTTATATGTACCGAATCTTTATGATCTACTTGTGTGTTGAGCATCGATGCTGATTCCAACACTTAGCTATTATATTGAGTGCTGCAATGGATAGTGGTGTGCATATATTCTTTTGGATGTATTTTTTTGTTTATTTTGGGGATAGATACTACAAAGAGGGATTACTAGGTCATATGGAAGTTTAATTCCAAGTTTACTGAGAACCCTCATACTGTATTCTGTAAGGGTTGGACCAGGCAGAATTCCTATCAGAATTGGTTGAGAATTCCTTTTTCACCACATCCCCTTCAATACAAATTGTTCTCAGTATTTTTGATATGTTTCATCCTCATTAGTATAAGATGATATTTCATTGTCATCTTGACCTGGACTGTCCTAATGCTAAGGGATGTTGAGTTTTTTTTCATGTAACACTTTGCCATCTGCTGGTCTTTCTTAGAGAGGTTTCTGTTAATTCCTTCTCCCCTTTATTAATGAGGTTTGGAAAAGTTATTTTAAACACATCTTTTAGAGATGATTACTATGATTTATAAACTTGGAAGAGTTCCTAATAAGTAGCAATGCAAGAAGTGATAAAAAGCTTTCTAAGAAATTTTAAGGAATTATGGAATCAATATTCAAAGATCTTTTATTTAGAAATGCAATTATTACCTTCTAGATTTAATTTGCATAAAAATTTATTGTTGCATGATATCTAATATGCATTTCCCCAAACAGTAATTATTCAAGCAAATCTTTAATTAGATGAGGTGAAATAAATATTCATAAACTCTAATTTTGAATTACTTGCACTTGTTATAATTTGAAAATGATAAATTCTCATAATAATAATAATAATTTTTGACCTATTCTTTTATGAAAAGCTCATCATTTTATTTCATCTCTACCCTGGTTATATACAACAGTACTTCAATATTTATTTGTCTTTTGTGAAAATATATAGTGTGCAAACTTGATAAAGATATACTAGAATAATTTGTTTTAGATATTTTAAATGATGATGATTTATTTTTAAAGTAAATTATTTTCCTGTTGTGTAGAAAAATATAATAGTTATATTTATTAGGGAAGATTTATTATTGTGCAAAGTGATATTTGATGTCTTTAATAGTTTCTAATGTGGAATATCCTAGATGAGTTTGTGCTCAGAAATACTCATAAGATATAGCCCCCATTAGTTGAGACATAAAAATATATTCAGAAAATTATTTTCATTTCTATTCCAACAACTGGCATAGCCACAACCTATTGTAGGGAGTTAGGTAACTGACATAAAGTATTTTTTGTTTTTTTGTTTTTTGGGGGGGCCACACCCATTTTATGCTCAGGGATTACTCCTGACTAAGCACTAAGAAATTGCCCCTGGTTTGGGAGGACCATATAGGACACCTGGGGATCAAACCGGGTCCTTCCTTGGCTAGCGCTTACAAGGCAGACACCTTACCTCTAGTGCCACCTCACCGGCCCCGACATCAAGTATTATACCAAAACATACACAGATCCATTGAGCCAGCAACAAGTTGATGAGCTAATCAAACTTAGATATTTTCCTAAATCTTAATTGTTAATAAATTAAAATCTTCTTTTTAAAGATAATTTAATATGCTAAATAAGAACATTATTTTGGAATATTTAGATTCCTACTAAATTTCCCTATTTGAAGGTGCATAATTCAATTATAAGAGAGGTGGATAATTTATTAAATAGTTCTTGGGGATAGTATTAAATAAGGGTAAAAGACATTTAAAGGAGAGATATGTATGTATGGACTGGGATGTCCAAAGGCAGGAGAACCTAGTGATTGGATGTATATATCTTGTTACTTTTATATTTCTCCTCTTTCACAATTTGACCTGTCAGCTAAGTCTGTTTGCAATACCTGTTTTGTTAGACAATGGTAATGCACTCTTTATCTCTAAGTTAAGTGTTATAACTTTGCAATCTTAAATAAGGGTATTGACAGTTCTTTGGCATTAGTAAATCCTTAACATTAATAGACATTCTAATCTGGAACTGCCTTGTAATATGTGTTGTTCATTGACTGTGTTTGATGAAATAGAACAAAATTAGTTTAATAAAACATTAGAAAGCACTTTCAGTATGTATCCATTTTATGATGCTTATAATTTGTGCTAAATATTATGAAAATAAAGCACAGTCTTTAAAAAATGTTTAGAGTAAACAGTCGGATTTTTGACTTTATTACAATTCCAAATTCAAGATCAGATTATTTTTATATTAAAAAATACCATTTCATCCAGAAAGGATTCCACCATAATTGTGTGGTTCTATAACTAATGAGTTTGCTATAAATGAGGACTTTGAACAGGAACAGGGACTTACATACATTTTTTCATTTTGTGCATAAATTAAATATTTAATGAAATATTGAATGAATATTTAATGAAATATTGAATGCATATACTGCTTTACACTATGGTAGTACTGAAAATGTCACCATGGTGAACTGGTGACAAGATTCCTGACCTTGTGAAATGTAATGTCATTTGGAGAAGCCAAACAAGCAATAAAGTATAAACAACATCATCATAAATCTTTAAAATGCAACATATTTGGTCATAAAGTCAGTTAAAAGAGATGGAGCACATAGCTTTCATGCATGAAATCCCAAATTCAATGCCACAATCACTGAGAGTTTTCCTCATGAAAAACTTAGCAGTTAACAGCACTGCATCACTTGGTATAAATTTCTAAATTCTGAACATGATCCAAGCTTCTAAGCACCGCTGAGAATACCCTGGCAAAAAATAATGCAGTATCGAAGACCGTGTGGTATGTTGTGTCTTCTGGTTCCGTCTCTCCATCAGTTAACATTGCAGAGAATCCTGCCCTAAAAGCAGACTATTACTGTTGCCTGGTTGTCAGGGTGATATAAGAACTGTTTTTGGAGTCAGTCAGTGCCGTGGCTGTAGTAGGGCCTTCCTCGGTAGAATCTATGTTCATGATGCTGGTGTGGAAAACCTTGTTTGTTTCCATAGGTGGTATCTTCGGTTCAGGGGGTGAATAGTCAATGTCGAATCAACTGGAGTCTAAGCCAAGTCTTTATGCCAAGTATGCCTGGAACCTTGAGTTGGTCTATGTCAAAGTGCTTCAGGAGTGAGATATCCCTTTATTTTAGGCCAAAGGTGTTTATTTCCAATTTCTTCCATATTTTGCTGTGCCTATGCAAACGACAATTGCCACACACACACACTTTTTTTAAATGTATTTCCCATCTTTGGAGAAAAATGGGAGCATACTAAACCTTCGTCTATTGCATTAATGATTTTATAGATGATACGATAAGTTTCACAAATATAACTGCTAATGAACTCTCTCCCCTTCTTTCATTCTTTTAAATTCTCTGTTCTCTTTATATTTCTTAATATCTTTGCTTTCTGTCATCCCAAAACAAATGTATTATGATCAGTTATATCAACAATGTAATACATATTATTTAAATAAATACTTAAAAATAATGCAGTAAAGGGCCAGAGTGATGGCACAAACAATAGGACGTCTGCCTTGCACATGCTAACCTAGGACAGGCCTCAGCTTGAACCCCTGACATCTCATATGGTCCTCCAAGCCAGGAAAAACAAGTTTTTAATTAATTTCTGCTTTCCTAAGAGAAAGAATTGCAGAGGAACAAACTCATAAGATTTGATCTGAGTTTAAACTATATGCAGATGAATAGTAACAAATGAAATACATAAAAATGGATGGTTGGCCAGATAAATATGGAGAAAGAAATAGTAGGATTTTCAATTTAGAAAGTGAAAAGAGGGGCCAGAGAGATATCTCTAAGCTTGCCTTGCACACAGCCAACCTGAGTTCAAAATTTGGCATCCATTATGGATTGTTTTGAGTGCAGAGACAGAAATTAGCTCTAAGAACCACAGATTGTACCCCCAGTTATAAATGAATGAATGAATAAATAAATAAATAATAAATAAAATTAAGACAGACATTGTTAATGAATGAGTTTTTGTAGGTGACCTTGATTAAAAACTTTTGAAGCACAATTGCCAGATAACAGAATGTGTTGTAGTATTACTGGTAGGACAAAATGAGAACAAAAAGTTAAGTCAAGTATTTGAAGTATCTACACTGATGCAAGGAAAAAAATGTGTTTTCTTTATGAAGTCAATGGAGAGATCAATTTTTAAAAGATACTAAACTCTGAATCATGTGTTTGCATGCTAATTTGAATGACCCAATAGCAAAAGGAGATTCATGACACAATGCAAAGATAATATCTTGAAAGAGAAAAATCCCAGAGAAGGTATTGTCTAAAATTTCTAAATTATGAGTTGAATGAATACTTGGTCTTTGTAAAGGGATAAGTTCCTCCTCTATTGTGATAGGATAGTAGAAAGAAGGTTGTGTATAAATGGGGTGAATGTATAGATTTAGTGATAGGGAGGTGAGGAGTATGAACCTGATAACTTCTATATTCTCAATTAAGTAAGATATAATCATAAATAAGAAGGAGAATTGGAACAGTTTAAAGGAGAAGAAAATATGCCCAAAATTATTTTGGAAAGGAAAGCTGCGCTTATTGGGAAATGTAAAAGAAATTCATGGCAATTTTGAATACTGCTTGATGATGTTTGCTTTTATACATTAACATGGAACCAGTCAAGCCCATGGTAAGATATCTCAGACACAGAATTTCAAATACAGATTAGACATATTTGTTGAATCTTGGCCAGTATTTTTCTGGAGTGACCAGAAATTGAAAAACTTATAAGGCAGTAATTAAAATGAATTAAAATCACATAATGAAGTAAATAGTTATTTATTTCACCATCAAAGGATGGTAACAAACAGTAAAATGTAGAAGGAGTGGTGAATATTTTTATGAGACAGTAGTTTTTCATCAGCAGACCTGACTAGCTTCAGACTCTTCTGGATTGTGTCTAAGAATAACATGCTGACCACCAGATGTCTTCTGTGTTACAGCTCTTTATTTATAGAGCACATAGGTATATGTGAGTTGATTCTTTAATGGAATCAGCAGTAGTAGTAGTAACAGATTTATCAGTTCAACAGCAGTGTCCTCTAAGACTGAGGCAACAACGCTAACACAACAGCCCCCATTAACAGTGATCTGAGTCTAAATATATTATTGTATCCTCACCCCCTTAGTTATTTCTGCTATATGAATACACCCAATATAAATGAGGGTTTGTGAATAAGATAGGTAGATCAGGTACCAAACCAACATCTAGATAATTTAGTTCCTTCCTATTTATTTCCTAACTATTCATACATTTTATTTATAGTCTGCATATTTTAACAAAAAAAAAAGCAGGGGAAATAATGACATTGGATACCTGTATGCAATATTTCCAGATGAAAATGAAAACTATGATTATCATGGGAGTGAGAAGTTTAGAATGTACATCAGGCATGTAGTTGGGGTGTATGCAGTGAGTTATTGAGATGTAATAAAACGATGGGCTTTAATTTGAATAAGTTACTCTGTAACTATTGCTAAAAGCACTGTTTTCAGACCCAATTTGTGGACACAGGAGCTGATATCTAATAAAACTTTTAAGAGGGCACCAGCACAGGTTCAAAAAAGGCTGGACCCTGTTCAAGGTAAGTGTCAACAAGGAAAAAGGGTTATTATAAGGATATGGAGCAGGGCTAACAAAAGAGACAAACTCTTCTTGACAGTGCTGTCACAAGACTGAACTAGGTAGAAAGTCCCACATGAGGGCAGTTTGGGAAAATGTAGGACAATGGAAAATGCACATGTGCTGCTAGTTTATGTGCCTATGTCCATGTTGCCTGGCCCAAGTTGTCCGTCCACATACCACCTGTATTTTCCCTCTTGAGATGTGTAATTTGGGCTCTACCCATTCTGGAGAAGTCCAAAATATCTTCTGGCTATGCATCTTAACTTACCTCTTTATTCCTCTCATTCCTCTTCCTGAACAAGCTAGTTATACTATACTGTTCATCTACTCCTGAAATTAGTTTCTGTGAGGGCAAGGTGATGAACCTGAAAATCCTGGCTAAGGTTTAGGACTAACTCTTTTTTCCTGCCAAAAGCAATTCCTCATTTCAGCCTGCACCCATGGCTCCCCAAGAAATCAGGTGGCAGGGATCATTTTCCAAAGAAGGCAGAACAAGTGACTTCAGATGCAGCTTGATGGCTGCGTAATGGGGGCATGAAGTTTGTACTATGCAGGACCTCATTACAGACTTGTACAGCCCTACATCTTCCAAACACTTCCTAAGGTGACAGAAGTGGATAGAAAGAAAAGCATACATTTCCTTCAAAGCTTCTGCTTCCTTCCTCCCCACCTCAAATAAGTCATTCAGGGAACATCCATAGGCAACAAAGGAAAAGAGAAAATATTATTTGAGGAGAAAGACATAGAGAATAAAAGCAACAGAGTTTGACTGTTTGTTTCATTTGCAATGATGTCATCAATGTATGATACAAATATAATAGAGAAGACTAGTAGGAAAGTTTGGTCCAAGGTATATTTGAATGGCATAAGGAATTAGGATTTTTAATGGTGTTAAATTAATTACAAATGGAAAACAGATTAAGAACACTCATAGTCACTTCTTGCACTCAAGACATAAAGTGTTAATTAAATTTAAAAACAGGAGCCAGAGCAGTGGCACAAGTGGTAGAGCATTTGCCTTTTATGTGCTAACCTAGGAAGGTCCAAATTTCAATCCCCCAATGTCCCATATGGTCCCCCAAGCTAGGAGCCATTTCTGGAGTAATTCACCGCTGTGGCCCACAAACCAAAGAAATAAAAATAAAAAAAGAAATACCCAATCGAAGGGCTGACAAAAACATTAGCAATATGCTCTGGTTTCACTCAAATTTAGATATGACAAGTTGAAGGAAAAATTTAAAGAAGGAACTAACTGCAGAGAAAACCTTACTGACTATATATATGAAGTTCAAGAGGACACATGACATGTTTAAAAAGCAATAGAAAAGAGGAAAATTAGAAAATGTGCCAAGAACATGCAGAGGATGAAAGTAGGTGATAGTGAGCGATGTGATCTGGGAAACTAGGTTTCTGCTGGTAAGAAAGACAAGCAAGATGAAATTAGTTCTTCAAGCATAAGAGTAAAGGAAGAATAGTCAGAGTCAGTTTGGTTTGTGTGTCTGACAATTGATACATAGAACATGTAGGACTTGTTTGAAAGTATATGGTGATGACATCATGGTTCTGGAATTAATGTTACTGGAAAGGAAGATCCTAAATATGGGGAAGCTTCAGAGCTTCATTCTCAATATAAAAAAACACCATGTCTAAAAGCAAAAATGGGAAGTCGAAGAGAGGGAGAGAAACTGAAGGGAAGGAAAGAGGGAAGGAGGAGGAGGTGGATCGGAAAGAGGGAGAAAGGAAGAGAGAGAAAGAAAGAGAGAGGGAGATGGAGCAGTTAGGAAGGGGTGGAACTGGGGTCTTGGTAGCAGGAAATGTAACTGGTGAAAGGATGGGAGTTTGGGGCCCGGAGAGATAGCACAGCGGTGTTTGCCTTGCAAGCAGCTGATCCAGGACCAAAGGTGGTTGGTTCGAATCCCGGTGTCCTATATGGTCCCCCGTGCCTTCCAGGAGCTATTTCTGAGCGCAGACAGCCAGGAATAACCCCTGAGCACCGCTGGGTGTGGCCCAAAAACCAAAAAAAGAAAGAAAGGATGGGAGTTTGAGCATTGTATAACTTAAGCTCAATCATGAACAACTTTGTAACTGGGTATCTCGCAATGCTTCAACTAAAAATTTATGAATTGGAAAAGAAAATGCATCACTATCCCATCAACAAACAGGGACATATTCTGTGTATTCTCAAAGTAGGAAAAGGTTCCTCTGTTCTGTGAGCCATATTTGTAACCTACTATGGAAAATTCTGGGTAGGACAAGAAATAAAGGAGATGCTTATTGAATGTGTAGCTGTGGTGGGCTCTTTATAACCATGTTCCATTTATTATGACTTCAGGCCTCTTTTTGCCCATTTTGCTTGTTTCTTTTGGGGCCACTCCTTAAGGCACTGAGAAGTTACTCATGGCTCTGTGCTCAAAATCACTCCTGATAGGCTTAGGGGACCATATGTGACTCTGGGGATCAAAACCAGCTCTGCCGCATGCAAGGCAATGTCCTACCCGCCGTGCTATCACCCCAGCCCATTTTCTTTGCCCATTTTTAAAGCAATAGTCATAATAATACTTAAAGCTAATTCTGCTAAATAGTGACACTATAACTATCAGAAATCATGCCATTAAGTTAATGTCTTTATAACTACATGGTTAAAGAGGGGAAAGTACTGGCACGTGGAGACCACTTTATTATCACATTTTGTTTAATTAAGAGTGATACTGTATTTGGAACTTAGCCTTCTTGTATTCTAATACTTTTGAAGGTTAAGTAGCAATGCAACATACAAATGACAGTGAATAGATTATCCATAACAAAAATCAGACTGGTTAAATGCTACATATGTTGTGCTGTTCAGAAAGTACACACAGAAGTAGGAGGTCGAAATGTGATGATATATTGAATGGGCATTATAATTTAAAAAACTGATTTGTTATTACAGTGCTTCAAAATAAAAAATGGCCTTATGACCTTGCACTCTAATACTTCTGAAGGTGAGTCAGCAATACAGCATACAAATGACAGTGAATTAGATTAGCAATAATAAAAAATTAGACTGGTTAAATGCCATATATGTTGTGCTGTTCATATAGTATACACAGAAGTAGGAAATTGAAACTTGATGAGGTGTTGAAAGGCTATTTATAATTTCAAAAACTGACTTGTTACTACTGTGCTTCAAAATATGATCTGACTTTATGACCTTATGCTTGTAAACTAATAGATTTGATCTTAAATTACCTCAAATATATGTTGAACAAAGAATAGATGTTGTACCTACAGTTACAATTTAAATAAGACACATATCTTAAGTTAATTAAACTTTCCATCCAACAAAATATATAATCAAATAACACTCGAGAAAATCTTAATATTTACATTTTAATTAATCCAAACTAGGGGGGCAAGTAGAACTCTCAAAAAAGTGGACCACTATGTATAGATAATTGATTTTAGAGTAATTGCTTGATAAAGACAAAATTTTAGTTAAAATTAACCATTAAAATATCTGTCTAAATATTTTTATGTCCTAATTGACAGCATTTAGTTGTATTTAGTTTTCTGTTTGGAAGAGATTCTAGTTGTTGTTGCTTTTTGGCCACACCCTTTAGGGCTCTGCACTCAAAAATTATTTCTGGCAGGGTCAGAATCTATATGGGATATCGGGAATGAACCCATGTTGGCTGCATGCAAAGCAATTGCCCTATCCACTGTGCTATCTCTCCAGGTTCAAGAAAATAGATTTTAATTAGTGAATTATACTATGCTTGAAATATTTATTTTAAGGTATTTAATTAATTAAAAATTCAAAAAATTCTGCCTTTGTTTCAGTGGGTACATGTATTCTAGTATCTTCTGGAATACGTTATATTCTAGAAGTACCTTAAGTTGAAATTAACTTATTTCAGAAGTACCTTAATCTGGAAAATAAACGAAGTCAAATGAAAAAGATACTTGCAAAGTCTCAAGATCTATTACTGCAAAAACTTAATAATAAAAATAAAAGATAAAATTTTTAACTTTGTCTTTAAATTTGTAGACAAGAATGTCTTAAAATTTAATTTGCTCACATCACTTATCATCTGATTATTTCTGTTTCAAGATAGAACTGTTTGTGGGCAGAGAAAGTCTAAGAATTAAGGTACCATGTCCTTCATGCAGCTGACTCCAATTTAATTGCTAGTATCACATGGGCCTTCTGACTTCACTTGAAAGCCTTCTACCTTGATTTTAAAAATATGGCTGCTTTTAGGAATAATAATGATCTATGTAAACATCTATTTTTGTTTCTCGTTTTTGTTTGTTTTGTTCAGGGGTCATATGCAGTTGTGCTTTGCATTTAATAATAACTCCTGATGGTATTTAGAGAACTGTACATGGTGCTGTTCTTCCAATCTAGGTTGACTGTGTGAAAAAGCAAGCACCTTACCCACTATACTATCTTTCCAGCCCCTAAATAAACAGTTTTTTAAATCTATTATATATAATGACCTATAAAATCTATGTGATAAGAAATCATGTGACCATATATAGTATTGCCAGAGATAGCTGCACACAAGGCAAGTTGATTATCTCCTCTACCCTCAGGGAAAAATAAGCATTTCCAGGGATGGGAAAGTCAGAGAACTAGGTAGGTAAAGTACATAGACAAGGCAGTCTAGGTTTCTTCCCCAATACAACACATAGTTCCCAAAGCTGTGACCCACCCTACCAAAATAAAAGTTTAACTTTTGGGCTTGGGGACTGAGAACATATTGAAATCTTGAGGACATATACCTTGCATGTATAAGTCCTGAGTGATACCTAAAACTACAACCCTCTAGTTCCCTAGAACTACAACCCAGGTCACCTCTAGGTCAGCCTTCTTAACTCCTGAGCATCACCATGGCCCTGAGCAACATCACTAGTGCTTAGCACTGAATTCTCCATCTCGTAGGTGAAATATCACTGAGAATACCTGTCCTCCTGAGCACTGTTTAGGAAGTCCCCCACCAAAAGAAACAAGTATTTAAAAACTTAAAGTGAAATCCAAATTTATTCATTATAGTACTATTATTTGAACATTTCTGTATATTTCATACTTTCCTTGCCCTTATTTATCTTGAATTTTATTCATTTCCTTGTATGTTGATGAAAAGATCTCACTATAAGTATAAACATTTTAGCAAATACAATGGTTCTCTCAAAAATGTGTAGCACAACTTGAGGTGGAGGTAGAATTTGATAGAATAGGCCACTTTACTTCCTACTGTTCTGAGAATGCTTTTGTCCAGAGTTAGGGAACACATGTAGTTGAATTGCCCTGGCACATTTTCTTTCTCTTTTTTTTTTAACTATTTTATTTTTAATTATGAGAACAAAGATGCAAAGAAAGAGAATAAGGTAAAGTTACAGTGGAAGGACAATCATCCATAAGCAGAATTCTCAGAATTCATGCACAACTATTTTGTCCTTCTAGTCCCCAGAATGCAATACACAATTTTTTTTTCCGGCTCTAGATTGCTTTCCACAATGTGCAGCAATGGAATTCAGGGACTACAAGGCAAGTGAGGCAGAAAGAGGCTGAGCGACTGGCTGCTGTTCCTTTAACGTCTCTGGGTGCCCAATCGCCCGGCTTGATTGGCCCCATGTGGGTCAAGTGGGGCCATCTTACCGGGCACTGAGTCCTGAGAGTTTCCTTGTTGGTCAGAGCAGGGTAGGCAGAGAAGAGGCAGAAAGAGGACATTTTATTTTTCTTTCTTCTATTTTTCTTCTTTCTAGTTCTTATTCTTTACTAAATGCCATGGTTTTCTATTTTCCTGATTTTCTCCCAATATGTGTTTGAAAATTTGAGAACGTATAACAAAATTCTGTTTTCAAAATTTTAATTTATACTTGTTCTTTCCTTTCATCAGAGTTGCAGGGAAAAATGGGATAGTCTTGTATAATAGATCACATTTTTAAAATTTTTAAATACCTTTATTTAAGCATCTTGATTAGACATGATTGTAGTTGGGTTTCAGACATGTAAAGAACGGACCCCCCTTTCACCAGTGCAGCATTCCCATCACCAATGCCCCTCATCCCCCTCCTCCTCATCTGCCCGTTTTCATGACAGACTTTCTATTTCCCTCATTTGTTGACTTTGTTATGATAGTTGTCCATGTAGTTATTTTCCTAACTTCACTCACCACTCTTTATGGTGAGTTTCATCTCGAGAGCTGGTCCTTTCAGTCCTCATATCTATTGTCTTTGGGCATCATTACAATAAAGTCTTTTATTTTTCTTAAAACTCAGATAAGTGAGACTAGTCTGTGTCTATTTCTCTCACTCTGAATTATTTCACTCAGCATCATAGATTCCATGCACATCTATGTCTAGAAAAATTTCATGGCTTCATCACTCCTGACAGCTGCATAATATTCTGTTATTTGTGCACCACAGTTTAGCCATTTAACAAAGCTTATATTTTAAACATGACTTTTAATAATAATGTTAATACAATTTATAAAAAATCACTTTAGAAAAGGATGTAAAGCTTTGAAATAAAAGATATACATGGTGCTTATTTGATCAAAATTGAGAATTTGCATTTTTATGATTAGAAAGACAGTTATCACTTCAAGAAGATACTTGTGAATTTCTCTCATTTCCAAAGACTGGACTTCTCTTTATGGCTGTTGAGAACATGCTCACACAATACAAGGCATCTCTTATGAAAGAAAATAATTTGTTAAAGCTGTTCTCTCTTACATTTTGCCTACAGATAGTTGGCACATGTGATATAAAAGAACAAGAAATCAGTCTCAGATGTTTCCTTAAGTGTTGTCCAACGCCAAAGGTCACTGTGTAGCCACTTTTAAAAATTACAGTGTCTAACTAGACTTCTGGGAAAAATATTTCAAGATGTTTTATTTGACATTGAATATTCTTTTTAATTGAAATATTGTCTGTCAAAGTACTCTAGTTACAGGGTAAACTTGTTTAACTGCAAAAATTTAAGCTCCTCCAATAAAATGTGCTTTATGAATGTCATTACAGAATGTTGTTTGAGGCACTCGCTAATTAGTGCATAAATATGTGTCCCACAATCATGGCCAACAATCCATCAACAACAAAATGTTTTCTTCATATCTTCTCATGTCTTTAATTAAGATTGTCAAGAAACTGCCTCTTTTTTAGCAGTTCACAGACGGGAGGAAATAAAGTTCCATCAAGTCATCACAACCTGAGAATAAGCCGGTGTCATTTTGTTCTCTTGGTTGGATAAAAAAAAAAATGTATCTATAGAATGAATTTATTTGAACGCTTTTCCAAAGAAATTTAAAGTAGAGCCTTCTTTATATCTTAAGATTTGCTTCTTTTGGAACTGGAACTAGAATACAGAGGGAAATATGCTTGCTTTGCACACAACTGATGGGATTTGATCCCAGCACCTATATAATCCCCCAAGCATTGCCAGGAAGGATTCCTGAGTGAAGAACCAGGAACATACCCAGAGCACTGCAGGGTATATAGTCCAAAGGCCAAATAATAATAATAATAATAATAGTTATTATTAATATTATTATAACAATAATAAACATTAATAACTTTTCTTTTAAAGTGTTGTTTCTTTATTCTTGAAAGTCATCCAGTGTGTGTTTTTGTGCCTATTAAGCTGTGTCTTAATATTTGAAAAGTTATAATCAGAGTATTACTATGAATCAACCCACTTAATTTTGTAGAATTTTTGTTTTGCTCTTTCAAAAAGTTTAATGAATATGCAATCAATTCTAAAAGGATGACTTCACTCTTTGGGCTTATACAAGTATGAACAATGGTAGGTTATCTTAATTCGTCTCATATTAAAAGTTTTGTGAGACTAATTTATATAATGCTGCTTTTTTATGTTTTTAGGTTTAAAATTACTCTAAACTTCATCAGCAGTATCTTCAAACAATATATTATATTTAAAGAGGAGCAATTCTAAGCTAGTTGACCTGCTAACTCTACTAATCAGGGAAAACCATGGTGTATGTCTACCTAAAGAATATAAATTATTATTGTATTATAAATTCTAGATTTATTAAACTTCTTTATTAAAAAGTACCAACATTTAGGGGCCCGGGAGATAGCATGGAGGTAAGGCATTTGCCTTTTATGCAAAAAGGTCATCGGTTCGAATCCCGGTGACCCATATGGTCCCCCGTGCCTGCCAGGAGCAATTTCTGAGCATGGAGCCAGGAGTAACCCCTGAGCACTTCCAGGTGTGACCCCCCCCCCCAAAAAAAAAGTACCAACATTTTCTACTCAGGAAATTTTAGAGTTCTATGAGAACTTTACTAGTGTTAGAGACATATGCCAAAGTACTGGAGTATAGTCATAATGTGGGAAACTGGGTTTGGTTCCCACCACCCATTGCTCCCTTGGCAGCCAACACAAATGCCCTGTGAGTGCTGAGCCAATAGTAATCCCAAGCACCAGTAGGCGTTGTCTTCAAATAAACAAAATAATAATGAATAACAATGACTAACAATAAAAATACCAATAATAGCTAAAGTTACAATTATTTTAATGATTATTACATATACATTGTAAATAATGAATCCACCTTTCCTAAATTTAATAACTGCTGAAAAAGGATAAAACAAAACAAAACAAAATAATTTTGAAACTTGAAACAAGATAAAATATAAGAAGCATGGAATGTTAAATAATATATTTTCACATTTAAATTATAGATAATAACCTGTATTCACTGCAGGAGTAATAATAATTGAGACTATGCAAATATGCTCACATTTTATGAAAAAGATTGAAAATACAGACTTGTCAGCTTTCAAATATGACTAAAATAAATATTTTAAACAAATGACAAAAGTAATATTTTGTTTTGTTTTGTTTTGTTTTGTTTGGGGGGCATAAGTGGTGGTGCTTATGGATTACTCCTGACTCTGTGCTCAGCAATCACTCCTGGCAGTCTTGGGAGATCATATGGGATGCCGGAGTTAGAACCCAGTCTGCCTCATGCAAGGCAAACGCCTATCTGCTGTGCTATTATTTCAGCCCCCAAAAGTAATGCTTTAAACAGCTAACAAATTCACAACATATTTTTCTTTTTACACAATAGAATTCTGTAAAGGCAGCATATGATAATTAAAAAATAAAAAGTTGCAATAAAATATCTGTTTTTGACAATGCAATATTTACAATGAATTGGTATGTCCATATTTATTAAATAGATTTAAAATATTTTCATAA
This sequence comes from Crocidura indochinensis, assembly GCA_004027635.1. Taxonomy (NCBI): domain Eukaryota; kingdom Metazoa; phylum Chordata; class Mammalia; order Eulipotyphla; family Soricidae; genus Crocidura; species Crocidura indochinensis. The sequence goes on along the minus strand of PVKC010005898.1, from coordinate 3,305 downwards.
AGAAAAATCAGAATGCTATATTATCTTTATGTTGTTAAAATTAATAGAAATTTATATTTGTAAGTAAATCCTCACCAAGTATCTATAATATTTAGCACGTACAAAGGAGTACATGGGGATAGTGGTAAAGTTGGCATCATCAATGGAGAGGTATTTACATTATATTATGTGTTATTCAATGTCATTGGATTTATTTTTAGGGTAAATCTATTCATATATTACTTCATTAATACAATATAATATATTTAACTAAAAATAACCCAAACTAGTAAAGTTGATTATTAAATCACTGTTGAACTTATAATAAAGAAACTAAAATTCTTCTTAGTCTTTATACATTTGTAGACTACAGAAAATTTGGGGACTGTTTTCTATGCTGCTTCACTTTCCAAATAAGAAAAATACTAATTTCTAGAGATTAAATGGAATGGCTCTTTCTGAGCCCACTTATTGGATGGGAGCTCCTGTGCTCACAATGTGATAAAGTTATTAATACTCAGGAAAAAGACTGATGCCACATTGAAAGATAAAATAGGACCCAAAACTATCTGTATGCCATCTACCAGAGAGTGTTATCACTATCTATGAGATTTTCATTCCTTACTGCCTTGTGTGAGAAGCCTTAAGCATGTATCTGAAAAAAAGTAAAAAACTTACTGGAAAATGATAGGTAATATTTAGGAGTTTGGGGGGGCCAGAGACCAGCAAAAATAAAATTAAAAATTGTTTATACATTTGTAGAGGTTAAGTAAAGAAAAAAAAGTTGTGATAAATTGTGAATGGCTTTGTAAACTGGATGTTAAATTAGAGCTGTTAGAGGAATGACAAGTGGCATAAAAACAGATGTCTACTTTCTGTTCTCTAAAGTGACAGAAAGGTTTAGGAATAAAATTGAGAATAATAATGTGTGCATTAGTATTCTTTTAGATTAGTAGAAAATAGCTAATTATATTGAAAATATTTTAGGTATATGATAATCATCAATAAAGGAGAAAAAATATGAAGTGAGACAAAGAAAGCGTCCCTAATAAGTAGTGGTGGAAAACTGTCACCTCACATGTGTGTTAACTGTATCTTCTAATTGGCTTAAGTTACTCTGCTCTTTATAACTGGAAGAGCCAAAGTAGGAAATCAATCAACATTACCATTATCTTATAATATGAACTGACATAATAAGGATTCATAGAAGAAATGGTTTTAAAAAATACATATATATTCTCAGTTCTGGAGAATGAACATCTGAGATCAGAGTGCCTGTTGGTTAGGAACTGGTAAGAACACTCTTACCCTGGCTTGCAGATGCTCATGTCATTGTGATCTCACTTGGTTCAGGAGGAGAACAAACACTATGTTTTCTTTTCTTTAAGGACAACAATCTCATCATAAGGACTGGACTTATTACTATATCAAACCCTAATTGCAGCCTGAAGTAACCATCTCCAAATATACTGTGGGATAATGGGTTATGGCTTTGGTATGGGGATATAATTCAGTTTTGAAAAATATTAAAAGAGATGCTTTATTTGGAGCCTATGTGGTTGAATGACATAAACACTGATGATATTAATAGAGATATTTAAAGACGTCTTCTTAGACTAGGTGAACTAAGCTTTAGATACCTAGTTAGGGTTATTTTGAGAAGACCTAACTTAGTAAAATATATCCATTCAGTAAATATGAAAATTTTATTATGTGTCAAACATGTCTTACCAACTTTTTATTGGCACTGCTAAATCTGAGAATCTACAATTCCCTTAATTTTGGAGCACTTTGTTCCATCATTAATTAACACGCTCTTGCTTTAGTCTCTCATTCTATTTCTAGAAAGCTTACTTTCATGCACCGTAATCATTTCTCTACATCCTTGGGTCCTCTTTTCTTCTTTTTTTCTGTCTTTGTTATTTATTTACTTTCTGTTTTTGTATCGTTATTTATCTCTCATTTCATAAATAAATTCTTCACTTTACAAAATGGAAAATTAGATTCTCTCTACATGTTATGGGGAATGTATTTTGTGTCTTCACTGGAAAAAAATGATATGACATCTTTATAAAAAGCATTAGGTTCTTTATAATATGAACATCATCAATACAATAGTCATCAATACAATTGATACTGTACATGAAGTTCTTTGACAAAATACTGTAGTGACCACTGTAAAATAGCAAGTGTTTTGAAATTTTACAAATGTACTATACGTAGATAAATTAAAGTAATTGTTTTGACTACTAACTCTGGTGTGTGTGTGGGGGGGTTTATTAGTCTTTTTTGTATTGTTTTTAGCCTGTTTGTTTCTGAGTTACACCTAGCAATACCTATCCTGGCTTCCTCCTGGCTCTGCATTCCTGCTGGGCTCAAAAGACCAATGCAACATTTGGGGGCTGGACCCATGTAGGCCACAAACAAGGCAAGAACCCTAATCCCTGTACAATCTCTCCAGGCCCTTGCTTATTTTCTTTTATTGAATCTGTTCTTGCATTTTTAAACAACTACTGCGAGAACTATTTGGTTCCTTCTCTTTATTCTGTTGTTTGTTATTTATTAGGATTTAAAATTTCAATGTTTTTTGTGATTTCTTAAAAACTAGTTGTTTCTTTGCTACAGAAGTTATGACTTCCCATTTTTAATTATATTAGCTATACTTATTCTAAATTTTTGAGCATTTTGTTCTATTTGTTCATATACATAAATAAGTATGTATTTTTTTCTAGTTGATTGTTTTAGAGGTTATGACTTCTATTTCTTTAATGATATTAATTATACCTGTACTAAATTCTTCAGAACTTTCTTCTATTAACTTTGTTCATGAATATATAATTTTTATATATGGCATCTAGTTTTCTTGGTTTTTACTTTCTTCAAATGTGCTGTGTTCACCATTGTAACTGAGGTTCCTTGTTAGTTCAAGTAAGTCTAGGTAAGAGGTTCAGAGAACAAGGTCCAAAAAATCCATAGCCTGAGGTTAATGAATGGTTTCAAATTCAAAGCCTTAGTTTTCCTATGAAACAAGGACAATTATAGCTTCTACTTAATGAGATTTTTATTAACTATATAAGAAAAGCTTTTGAAAGACAGTCTGGGACATTTTCCTCCTCTACCAGTCATGTTAGGAAAATAATGAATACTAGCTGTTGGTCCTGAAATACAGCTCAAATAGAGGTTTGGGAGGCATGGTACCTTTCCCTTAGCTACATATTTGTGACTATTGAAGCATTTTGTTTTAGTCAAACTTCAATGAGACTAGAGTGAAAGATTAGTCTGTGCAGTTGTGGGGATATACTAGTAGCTTGTTTTCTGGCATAAGG